>JAWWLV010000088.1:2861610-2876830 GCA_035041135.1 Platyrinchus mystaceus
GAAGTGTCCAAGGCCAGGTTGGACAGGGCTTGGAGCAACCCGGGCTAGTGGAAGGTGTCCCTGCCCATGGCAGGGGGTTTGGAGTGAGATGGTCTTTAGAATTTCCCTTCCAACCCCAATTATTCTCTCGTGTCATCCATTAGCCCAACATGGATATCTGGACACCAGAGGACTCTCTGAGGAGACAACTGAATCAAGTCCCTTGTGAAAAAGTCCAATGATCCCCTTAATACACATATCTATGATGAGCTGAATCACTCCTTGAATTCCACAGGCAGCCAAGAGCAGCTCTACACTGGCTATAATGGGATGCAGCAGCTTCCCTTGCTCCCAGACCTGCGTGAGGAGTCCCACTCCTCATGTCTTACTCCATCAACTGACCTTCACCCAGAGAGACAAAGGGGACAGGCAATGGACATGACTCAGAACTGTAAGTTTATGCCCTTAAGTTCAGCAGAAGTTATTTATCCTGAGCATTTTTAATGATGGACTCATTTTACCGATAATAATCCAGAAAAAAATCACATAATAAAAAAATACGGAACGCCACCCAAAAGACATAATGGGTTTACTACCAGACACAATTCCCTGCCTTCCCAGACATAAGGGAGGGTTGACTCCAGCTGAATATTCCCACGGGATTCCTCGGATGGATATTTCATTAGCTGCATAATTTCACCCCCTAATTCTGAATTTGGAATTTCCCCTTGACACATTAAGCTCTCAATCCACACCACACTGCATTTCACAGAGCTGCTCCCTTCTCAGGAGAGTTCATTTCCCAGCAACACCAATTACTGTCACCTACTTTTACTTGACATTAATGGCAAGACAAGCAGAACTAGCTGTACTTAGGCCTGCCAGGCTGATCTGCAACTGATTTAACAGCTGCATTTACAAGTGATGTTCAGTGCAGCAGCACAGAAAACAACTGTGGTGCTTTTAGTTCTGGGGGGGAAAAAAAGCCTTTATTGACTATTTTATTTTAAATAATCTCATCTAAGACAATTTTTTAAAGGATCCTGCCTAGGACAAAATGCTCCTTGGGAAGTACAGGCAGCATCTCTCATGTAAGCACTTAATCAGTAGATTTTTGGGGGGTTTGGTTTCTTGCTTGAGTATAATAATCCCATGGAAACTGGTTAACCCCAAGTAAGCTATTTCAGTCACAACATGCTTATAGGGAGGGAAAGTGAGGAGGTGTCAACCATTTTAGCCAGCCTTTAATATTAAAAAAAATTAATTCTGTTATCTTTTGCTTAGTTTTGAGAAGGAAAACACTAAAACACTGTATACTGACTAATGATCCTATAATTTCTATATATGGTTGTACCTGCATTCAGTCCCAAGGCAGAACTGTCCTCATCCTGTTGATTGTCAAAGGATCAGCATGTCTTAGGAGATTATTTCTGTTTAAAAAAACAGATTTAAAGCTTTTACACTGTTAGAAGGAGATGTATCTATGTATCTCGAATCCCTGGTTCTGCTCAGACAAAGAGCAACATCCCCCTGTGTGTGCCTCTGTCTCCTGGTTAATCAGGGGTTTAGCAGCACATATACCACACTATTTTAATACATTCAAACATTTTCATGGGAGTGGCATCCAGGCATTTCCTCAAGGGGTGGGGAGCGGGAGCAGGCTCTGTTTTTAATTACAGTAATTGAGTTCATTATCTGTAGCAATCTTCTGAGCATGCACAGGGTAGGAAGGCAATATGACCTCATGGGAGAGGGAAGCTCCAGAAGTCTGATGTTTGCCTGGGTTTTGTCCCTAATCTGCTCCATAAAAAAAGGGTCTTCAGCTCTGACATCCTTTAGCTTGTCGTCTCATTTTGTGTATTTCAGTGCTAAACCAAGATCTGTCTTTCACTGTATTTTTATATAATACTTAAAACAATGTGTTTCCGATCTGAATTCGACTATCTCTATAGTACTGATATATAACACCAGGCTATCATTCCATACCATGATGGGGGCTTTTCCTCTTAATTGTCTAGTTCTAGTATTTAGATATAATTTCTTATATAAGTACCTAGGACCCATTAATTCCAAAAAGATACTCACTCTTATGGGAAATCACGGTTGTAATTGGGCTTCTTCCAGGACACTTCAGGTGGATTTGCTCTCCAATAATGTCTAAGGCGTGAAGATTACACCTCCCTGTGTGATCAGGGGTGAGGTATAACTGCTTTTAATTCCCTTAGGGGTGGTGAAGCTCCAGTTTGAAGCCATTTAAAGTCCTACTGGGCATCCAAATCCCCCTTTACCATTGCATTGGGTTTGCCCAGCAAGGATCTGTGGTAGAAACAGCCCTGCAGACCCCAGGGCAGCAAAGGAGGAGGGGCAGGAGGTGCTCCATGTGCCACCCAAGGTGCGGCCCATGGTGGGGCAGCTCTGCCCCTGCAGCCCATGGGGTTCCATGTGGGAGCTGAGATCCACCTGCAGCTCATGGAACAGCCCACACTGGAGCAGGTTTGCTGTGACCTCCTGTGGGACCCACGCTGGAGCAGCCTCTGCCTGAAGGACTGCACCCCATGGAAAGGGAACCACACTGGAGCTGTACATGAAGAACTGCAGCCCATGGGAAAGAATCACGTTGGAGGAGTTCATGGAGGACTCTGTCCTGCAGGAGGGAGCCCATGCTGGAGCAGGAGAAGGACTCCTCTCCATGAGAAGGAAGCAGTGACAGAAACAATATGTGATGAACTGACTGTAATCCCCAATCCCCGTCTCCCTGAGCTGCCAAGGAAGAAGAGGTAGAGAAGAGCGAATAAAGTTCAGCCTGAGAAGGAGTGAGAGATGAGGGAAAAGTCTTCTTTAGGATTTGTTTTACTTCTCATTCTCCTGCTCTGATTTTGATTGGTAAGAAACTCAAATAATTTCCCTGAGTCAACTTTGCCCATGACAGGAATCGGTGTGTGATCTCCCCCTGCCCTTATCTCAACTCATGAGCTTTTAATTACACTTTCTCTCTTCTGTCCAGCTGAGGGGGAGAGCGAAAGACCAGCTTTGGTGGGCACCCAGCACCCAGCCCAGCTCAAACTACCACAGCCATCCCTGAGAAGTTCTCTGGATGCAAGATTTCAGCAGCCACCAGCACCTGCAGTGCAGGTATCTATGAACCATTTGCAATCAGAAAGAGATAGACCCTTCCAGGCATGGTTCCTCTGAGGTGTTTAATGTCCATCTTCCTGATGAGTTGGTCTGCTCCTAGAAAAACTAATTTCTCTCTTCTACTGCTCAGGAGAATCTCAGCTGATAATGATGTCGATGTCTACACTGCAGATGTCTGTAAATGGTCAGGCACCAGCCTATATTTACAATTTGGATGTTCACCAGCTGATTCAGTCTGAAACATGAGACTTCCTGGTACTTAAAGTTCATCTTATGAAATTAGAATAACATGTAAACTGTATTGTTTGTAGTCAGGCAAAGAAAACTCTTAAAGATACTCTTTCAGCCTGGAAACACTGAACAAAATAACATGTTCTCCTAGAGAACCACCGCTGCCTCTGTCTTAGGAATATTGTGACTACATTTATGAAGGACAAAAGTTTATGAGACACTGTTTTCTGGATATTTTTCTCCAGTTTTAAGTCATTTCAGCCCACTGAATTACCTAATTTCAGTTTTTCTTCATATATCAGCTCTTCCATGTTTACAACCCCCCTACAGATGCACATCTATCTCACAGTGCCTACAGCCAAATGAATAGGATTTTAATATGAACAGGGGGAAGTACTATAAACCCAAACAAGATTATGGTACAGAAATTAAATCAGATTACATCTCAGCTACCAAAGTCGATGGGAGAATGGAAGAATGGACTGTATTAATTAAAAAAGATGATGTTTAGACATGCATTCATGTCCACATAAAGTCTGGTACCAGCCATTAGCTGAGGCTACCACTGAGCTGACTGCTGAGGTGTGTCTTTGAAAGGTTCAAAATTCTCTCCTCTGGGTTTGGTTTGAAAAGAGGAGGTGCTGCCATGGCATTCTGGGGATGGGATGTCTTTTTTTAGAGCACCTTCAAGTCGTGTGCTACAGTAAGGTTTGGACTGGGGTTTCAGAGGATGGCACCACCACACCAAGCTGGGTTTACATGAGCCAGCAGTAGTGCTTGGTCCTAACAGACCTTTCCAGCACTTTTGGATTTTGAAGCCCAATGAGAGAGAAGCTGTGATAGCACAGACAGACCCTCTGAGTGCCCTTTGCTGTACATGGGCACTGGGGGAAATTTGCAGAGGAATGAGAATCCCTAATACTGCGAAACCTTAACCCTGATACCTCTCCAGTCTCCTCAATAAAGCAAATCATGTAAAGTTTGCATGATTTCCTGTCAGAAAAAACCCAAACAGGCTCCTGATCCTCCTGGTAAACCTACATCTGGCAAAGGAAAATCAAAGCAGAGAGAGAGAGAGGACTTTTTACCAGGAATACTCCCTCGAATCAGCCTGAAAGCACGTTTAGCTGCCTGTAGCATTTCTTTTTGACAAAGAAAAAAAAAGTAATAATCATCCCCAGCTGTGTCCCCAGCAATAAACACATTCCTATTGTCATTCTCAGGCCATAAACCCACAGTTTCTCTGCTGGAAACGAAGAATCGTTCAGGTGCCAAGCATGAAGGGCTGTTATTTGTACAAAAAGGCTGCACTTTTAGGGGAAGTTCACAGTCACTGCAAGAAGTACATGTGCTTTCAAGCAGTGTGAATCCACTGTTCCCAGCAGTCTTCATATCATCTAGTTTATGTTGACTTCTTTCCAGCCAGAGAAGACATAGAGTTTAAAATATTGCTGTGTTCTTCCAATTCAATTTACCATCTTATGCCTTAGATGGCTCACCTGCTGTGGACCTAATTCTGCTTCCAGTTATACAAAGGGAAATCAGCAGGATAAACTCTCCCCAGCCCTGAGTTACATTGGAGAGAGGAAAAAAGCCCTAAAGGTTCCTTTCAACACAAAGGCTGCACAATAACACCAAACCTCCTAAGACCTAAAGAAAGGGGTTCCAAGAAATCCTGACAATAATACACATTTTTTCTTTGACTTTGGCAAAAGTATTGGTCTACTAAGCCCTAAAAGGGGACTTGCACAGGAAATTTATTAGGTATTTCATTATTCATTCCTTTTAATTTTGAAGAATAATAGTCATTATTATGATAACGTTATTATGACCCAGAATATCAACTGATTTTAGAGAACAAAGAACTGTCTGAAAAGAGCTAAGAATCGTCTGAAAGGATATGATTTATCTGGAAGCACTGTGTAGATGTCTGCAACCATGGTTGTTTCTCTCCACTCTTTCAGAATCGCTGGGATGAATAAGGATTTGCTGGATATGATTATTCTCCTGTGGAAATAAGTGTCTGAAATAAAGGAATCATCTGTTTCTCTGTATTACTCATGGCAAGACTTTCAGCTACAGCTCTGCTACACCAACAATGCAGATATCTCACTTTCTGTGAGATGTTTAATCATGGCCTTCTACAAAGGGAAATATCATTTATGTTTTGATGTGAGATTTCTATCCTTTAAATGCAGCCACTCACTGCATCACTGAGTAATGTTCACCATCATTTGTGGGAATAATGTTCACCAGCACTGTTTGCTCATCTTGAGAGGTTTTATGGGGTGATGGGAACGGACACAGTGATCAAGCACACAAAGAAAAGGGAGTCAGAAAAATGTTTGCCAAGTCTGAGTTTCACCCATCTCTGCTTACCGTGAAAATCATCCTATAAATTATTGCTCTTCCTGTGAACAGTAGTTTTGCCATCCAGGGAAATCTGCATCTCTTTGTGGGACAAAACTGCAGTTTCACTGCATTTCTACAGCTATGAAGGCTGACTGGGAGGAATGGGAGGTGCAGGATTCACTTTGAACTGTATGCAGCTTATGTACAGTTCACTTATATCCTACCATGTAAATCCCATTAGAAACCCCCAAAGTCAGTATTTTCCATGGTTCCTGATGGGTTACCCTGGCTTTCTTCTCTCCTTGCTAGGTGTTGAAAATCCAGAGGAGTGAAAATTATGTTTTCTTTCCTTCTTGTGCAGATCCCCTGCCCTTTGCACTGTGCTGACTCTAAGGAAGAGCACACAGCCCTTAAGCTTTAGGCATACTGTCAAAAATCATTGTATCTTCTAGACTTCTTAATGCAGGAAAGACAGGTTGGTTAAAAGAAAAAAAAAAAAAAAAAGAAAAAGAAAAAAGACCAGATTTTTGGAGTATATTTCAAGAAGATGCTTTATCCTTAGGATTCAGACATGTTGTATAATGGAGTAATAAAAGAAGAAAACACCACGTGGGGTTTGTTATAGGTTTTTTTCTCCTTTTTAATGTTTTTCTACAGTTGTTGCTACAGTTCTGCAGATCTGCTCATCAGTAATTAGGGGTATATTTTATATGGGTTTCCTTGTCTTTCCTGAAACCTGAGGAGTGAGCAGGATTAATAGCAGAGAGAAAAGGACTTTACAGGAACAACACCTTTTCCCCCTGAATACCCCTCTCCACACTCTGTATGTTTTAGTATTTCATGTTCACCTCTTTCTATCCACAAGAACTTGTAGAAAGACTCTACTCGTTGTGTGCAGCTAATTATCTTTTCTGAGACACTCTTTAATTCCAGTGGAGGACATAAAAGCTGGCTGTAATAATGCAGCACATCCCCATAAAGGCAGGAAGAGAAAGAGAGAGGGATTTCAGTTCCTCAATAATTCCAGCTTCATAGTGGGTGACAAATCACTCAGTCAATTCTTGGCTGCCAGCTGATGGGATTATCCTAAATGGGCTCTGTGAGGCAGTGTTTTTATGCACACACTCCTCCAAATGAAGTGATAATCTTGTTGGTGCTTGAATTAAATAATAATGGGGGGATATCAGGCACTGATCACTTCAAACAACAACAAATAGCAATCTGGTATCTTATTAATCATTAAAATTAGCCCTGTGAAAACAGCAGATCCTCAGCTTCTATGAACTGGCGTTTCTCCCCTGAAATCAGTGGCGTTGGATTAATTTTCTGCTGCAGGGAATTTGATCCAGTATGTTTTTATATTATTGTTAAGTGTTACATTAGGGCTGGCACTGTGTTTAGCCTTTGTAGAGAGAGATGTACATCAAAGAAAATTATTATTATGATGGATTTCATTGTGAACTCATTTCCTTTTTGCAGTATTTCAGTTAATTTTTAACATTATTCATTCAAAAGTTGAATACACCCGGGACAGAGAGAGATGTGAAGCAAAGCATGGTGTTATAAGAAATATTTTCTCTATTTCTCTGATTGTATGATATGTGACTGAGTAATTCTCTCTTAGGAACCCAACATTATAGGAAAGGGCAAAACTCCCCTGTGTTTCTCAGCCAAACTACGAAGCAGAGAATAATATTACCCATGGAGGCCTCCATTTTAAAACAAACCCTTAAAGAGCAAAGAAATTATTTTCTCTTAAGGATTCCGTTTTGGGTTCTAATTATCACCACTTGGCAAGTTAACTAAATTCTTTCATTGGCCCATATAGCACAACAGAAGCCTGTAGGAAACATTAATGCACAATAACTGAACTCTTTTATATGGATGTTTGGCCTTTTCATAAGTGCTCAGTAAAGGAATTTAGCTTAAAATTATTTCAAGGAGTTTAAGTTACCATACAGTGCATCCCATGTGCCTCTGGGCATCTGATCAGAAGCCATTGTTCAGCTCATGACACAGTAATTTTAATTGGGTCATTAATTTGAACCTTCAGCTGGTACCTTGTAAGTCAAATTTTCCTTGCCTGGCTCAGGTGTGCAGACTTTCCAAACCGAAAGAAACAATTCTTGCCAGCACAGGAGGGAAAATTTCTTCTCCTATTAATTCAATGCAAAATAGGATTTTCTCTTTTCCACACACCCCAGCACTGTCTGCTCCAGCTGCTTCAGGCTCTTCATTGCAACAAGCTGTCACCACTGTCTCTGTCTTGTGAGCCAAAAGCAGAGATGCTGCTCCTGCAGAACAACCTCTGTAACAGCACAAAATTCATTTTTCCCATCCGGTGATTAGTCTCAAACCAACCTTGATTCAAAGATGCTCTCAATGAAGATTTTACTAACAATCCCTGCTTTGCAACATGTTCTCATTTCTGGTTTCATTTGTCTAGCTTGCATTTCCTCTTAGTGTCTTCTGTTTGCCAATTCTTTGCCAAACTGTAAGGATGCCAGAGTTAGAAATTATGTCTCCTATAGGTTACTTAGATAGAGGACATAAGGTGATAAACATGTTTTATTATATAGTTCTTTTCCTTTTAGTGTTTTAAAAAGTTATTCATGTATAAATTTTTATGGTGTCGATTGCTGGTTCTTTTCATTATCATTTTATGCTATAAAAAACCCTGCAAAAATCTCTCAGTTAATTCAGAACACCCATGAATTAATACTACCAGCCCACTCTGTTTTATTTGGCTTCCTGACTAGCTAGACTGTTGGGTCTGCTAGAAATTCAATTATGCAAATTACCCATTGAGTTCATAAGCAAGGAGATGTCCTGGTGCATATGCACCATATTGATGGAGAGCACAGAAGGTGTTACCCACACTGGGTGTCTTTTCACATTGATATTTGGAGTTTTCAGCTCAGCTGCCCAAACTATAAGGCTTAACCAATGTGATGTTGTGTCTGGGCTAATTAATCCTGTTCCTCTGTGGAGCTAATTAATTGGGTTCTCTGATGTGGTGGCTGAGTTATTGTATCAAGTTCTGGTTTCTGTCTTGTTTTCCCCCAGTTTAGGGATCTCTGTGCCTTTCTTTCAACCTTGATACACACACACAGCTAGACATGAAGACGACCCTGGATAGAGATCAAAAAATACATCATTGACCATTAATCAGGGTATCAGGGACTGCTCAGCAACCATTTCTGAATGCACAGGAAAACCTTTCTATGTCAAGATCTCAGAAGTTTTAACCAGTTCCCCACATCTAAAACACTGACAAAACCAGACTCTCTCAGAAATACAAACAAACAAACAAACACAGAAAACAAACCAAACCACTAAAGAATAGGTCATGCAACCAGAAAGAAAAGAGCTGGCAGAAGTTCTAGGAAGTGCCTGGATAATTAATTCTAGTCATGGCTAATTACCTGAAGACCATCACGAGCAGTTAACTGGATGTTGCTTCCTCAGATCTTTATCCCCCAGACCAGAAAGACAAAAGAGTGGGAAAGTTTTAGGAAGAGGACTGAGGATAAAAGCATCAAACTCCTGGAGGATCTTCAATCCTTGCTGATCAGTGTAAGAAGAAAGGGGAGGAGATTTTCAAGGGCCAACTTTACTTCACACAAATAATTTTCCTGGGTATCTTCTGTGGGCAAGAGAAAGAGGACTACTGTTTATTTCCATGAGAAAACTGAAACAGATGAAAAAAACTCCTGCTTTCCACCAGGACCTGGAGAATCCACCTGCCTTTCTGGACTACAGTATGAAGATAAAAAGCCCAAAATCTCTGTGCTAAGTATTCTCCTTGCTGAAACAACACGATGTGAAGTTATTTGACACAGGTCTCATTGGGAACAGGAGCCACTCCCACTGCACCACTACCCAAAATCCTGGCCCTCCTGGTTCAGTAGTTGTACCATCCAGCTGACATGAGATTTGGATTGACCAACTTCACAATCTTCACATGACATAACTTTCTTATCTAATGGTGTATGAGCGCAGCTTGTTCCTAATTTAAGGAAGGGAGTAAAATGTCTTAAGTTGCTCTGGAATGCTCTGAACCTCCAAACCCTCACTGAGAAGACTCAGAAGAAGCTGTATTAATGACAGCAAAGAAAGGAGCAGAGAGTGAAAGAACTTTGCTTTTTTCTTTTTCTTTTTTTTTGGAAAATCCCAGTTCTCCGAACATCCAAAATAACAGAAACTGTCACTGCAAGTTTCAAAACTTCAGTTGCCCCGAAGGGATGATGTATTTGTCCAAAGCAGCCTCGCAAACCACCTGGTAATCACCTGTCCCTCACTCAGAAGTGAAGGCATCTTTGGCAGCTGCACAAATCCAGTTCCCACCTCCAGTGCTACTGGAGGCAGCACTTTTGAGCTGCTTTCAAAGCCCAGGATTCTGCTGAAGGGTGTATTTGTCTGGCAAACGGGAATGGCCTGCCATGAACGTGTTTGGTTTTGGGAAGCTACACGTGTCATCCTGACAGTAGATTGAAAGAGATCCCTGTTGAGTTTTGGATTCGCGAGGTCGCGGTTCCCTCGAAGCACTTTACACCTGGATAAAAACACAACTCCCCTGAAGTAAAGTGCAAAATACTTGAAGTGGTTGGAGTTGTCATGCCTGGATAAAAGTTTGTCTCTTAGTGGATGCTCTTTGGGGTAGGTTCTGATGGCAAGACAACTTTTTATTGATGTTTGGAGAGGAAACTGGAATGATTTGCTTGATGACTTGCTGGGATGACTCATGTCCAGCAGGAAACAAGGCAGTGATAAACTCAGATGATGCTGTGGGAGGCAACATGCTAAAAGCTCATTATAAACATCATTCTTTTAGCCAGTTTTATGATGCAGAACAGAATACAAGTTATTGCAATCATTTTGCAGTGAAGGGCAAACAAGGATTAGGGCAGGATGTGCTTTCAGGCAATATCCCCTTCCCTATGTAGAAAACCTGAGGAGTCATTTTTTAAAGAACCTGAACTCAGAGCAATCCAGTTCTTTTCTAAACCTGGAGTGTTCTGGAAACTTTAAAAGGAATTAGTCAGTTAGGCCTTCTTATTATTATTATTTGAAGTGGTTGGTGCTCTATGAGGTGTCAGTTTTAATGTGACTTACATTCAAGGGAGGTGAAATATAGACAAGCTACTATGCTTAACAGGGCCAGGAAGAGTCCAAATCCATGACCAAGCTGTGAAGGGAAGGATCCCAAGAATCCTTGTGTTTAGTTGCCTGCCTTTCAAATTCATGAAGACCTGCGGAGGTTGATTTTTGATGGATTTCAGGTGCCCACCAAGCCACTCCATCACTCCGTTCTTTGGCAGGGTGGGGAGGGGAAGAAAAAAGGATGAAATAAAAAACATGGATTTTTTTCCACTTGGGGGTGAAGACTGCATTGAGTCTGGCTAAGATGGAATTAATCTTCCCCTCAGCAGCCCCACAGTGCTGTGCTGTGTGTTGGTAGCTAGAAAGGTGTTGAAATCACACTAGTTTTGGAGCCATTGCTGAGCAGTGCTGGCACAGCTTCCAGGCTGTTCCCTCCAACATTCCCACCTCACCAGCAGGCTGGGGTTTGGCAAGATCTTGGGAAAAGGCAAAACTGGGACAAACGACCCAAAGGGATGTTCCAAAACATTTAACATGAGCTCAGCAATAAGAGCTAAGAGAAAGGAGGACGGGTCATATTCCTTACTACGACCTTTGTCTTCTGGAGCAGCAACTGCACTCATGAGGCTCTGCTTCCCAGGAAGACACTGGACATCTGCTGATGGGAGGTAGATAATAAAATCTTTCATTTCCCTTTGCATCCACTCACAACCTTTGCTTTTGATTTATTAAACAGCTTTTATCTTGACCCACAAGTTTTCTTCCATCTTATTTTCTCCTCTCCATCCTGCTGAGGAGGGGAGTGATGGAGGGCCTTGGTGGGCACTGGTATCCAGCCAATGTCACCCCACCACAAGATTATTATCAGCTTCTCCTTTGGTTTAATTTCCTCAAGGCTAAACCACAACTCCATCCATCATTGTTCTTGGACTGTGCATTTTTCTCCCCGATTAAGGAGTGTTGGACTCACAGTTATTAATAATCAATAAAAGAAATGTTTATAAGCTGTGATTTACATAACATATTTTGTGCATCTCCTTGGAGTTTAGATCAGTAATTATAAATCAGAGTCAACTCGTTGACCATGAATGGATGGGAGCTACTTTTACTGGAAAATAAAATCCCTCATTATATCAAATATAGTCCTATCTATGTTCTTCTGAATTCTGTCTTTATTCCACTATAAATTATGGATTACCTGAGTGGGGATACAAGAAGGATCTACATTTCTGCATCACCAGTTAAGTTGACTCACATCCTATTCATTTCTTTGCCATTCCTGCTGTAACATATATATATATATATATATATATGGAAAATTTTAGAGGTATCAATATTACTCATGGTATCTTTTAATAATCATGGTGTGTTTTGTTTGAAAAAACAAGGTTTCTTACTGAAAGAAAACAGTTCTGTAAGGGGAAAAAAGTGACAAGAAACCTTATTAGATACCTACAATTTGTTCATTTTTCTGAGAGCTCTGCTTTTTGATTTTCATACCCGGGCTCTTGATGTTCACCAGATAGCTGTGCCCTTGATATATGCAAAATTAGCAGCAAGATATGCATAGGAAATTCTTTAAAAGTACTCATTAGGCAAGTCATTGCTCCCCAATTATGCTAATGAATCAGTAGAAATGTGAACTGATAAATGAGGACTGCAGTTTGAGGTGAAGCATCCGGAAGTTTTGGATTGGGGGGTCATTTTAAGGCAGTGAAACAGCGATGGAAGAACTGTAGGAGTGTGTTGATGTTTCAGGCAAGTTGCATCGAGGTTTTAGCAATAAAAAATAAGACTCTTGTTTGCTTGGATAATTAAATGAGGTAATTTCAGCAGGAAATTGGTTAAATAGAGCATAATGTAACTGTCCCCAGCAGTGGGGACTGTGGGTGTAACACGATGCTGGTGGTTATATTTATAGAGGTTTTAATAGGATCTTGCAACAACAGAAGGAGGTGGAAAAGAAGCCACAGACAAATATATTGAGAAGAATTTTGCTGCCTTTAGCTATCCAAAATTTAGATGACTGGCCTAAACTAGGCTCTTAGGAACCCTCAATCAACTGTGGAGACAGATACTTGCAGAGAGTGATTCATTCCATCTTGAAAGAGTTGTTTAAATTATCTGCACAAAAATGCCTTCCAGATGCACCTAAAAGCACCTTTCTCTTTCCACTGCCAGTAAAAGAAACCTTAACAACTAGATTAGACTACATATTTAGATTCTGGACAGCCACCCTTAGAGTTTAAGTGGTGTTTGGAGTTTATCTTCGAGCCTGAGCAGGGCTGTGATTCAAGGTCTCAGAAATACTTCCAAGTTGTTCTTCTGGTGATGAGTATTTGATTAGAGAAGGTTGGAAACTTCCCAAAAGGAAAAAAAAAAAGGGATTTTTATGAGGGCACTATATCAATAAAGAATATATAGTCTTACCCTAATCTTGAAATACACTTTAATAAAGAATTCATGTGGAGAAGAGCGCAAGGTTTGGCCATAACTAGTTCTGTTGCCTCTTTATGTGCATACTGTTCTATATATACTTTTTTTTCACAGGTGTAACAACATAAACCTGTATCCTGATGCCAGGAAAAAAACAGGAATTACCTCCAGCCAGGTATGAGTTTTTCATTTATCTTCTTTCCAGTCTAATATCTGGGTCCCTTGGGTTGTGCTGCTTTGATGTAATTGCTCTAACACAACACTGACCCTTTCTGTCTCTTTTATAGACTGAAAAACCCTCCATGGATTCCTCTGTGAGAGGGATTTCACTGTTCCAGTGTGTAACTAAAGCAGTCAGCCCAGGCTGCCTGCAAAATCCAAGGTGATTAAATCGATATAATCAGTGTGTATGGTGGTAAGACCTGTGCTGCTGTGGCAAGAACTTTCCTGAAACACAGAAAATATCCTCCATCATTTCAATAGGAGGAGAAAAAAAAGTGTTTTGGGAAAACAAGCAGCCTGCAAATGTTTGTTCTTTTTCCTTCTTTCTTCATTCTGAAGAGAGGAACACCTTCCACTAGACCAGGTTGCTCCAAGCTCCATCCAATCTGGCCTTGAACTCTTCCAGGGATGGTGAATCCACAACTTCTCGACCTCTCTCATGATATAACCTGCTCCAAACAAACAAACAAACAAAAAAACAAACAAGCACGGTAGCCTAAAAATATCCATAGCACAGAAAAATAATACGTAGCCAAAGGTTTTGGAGAGCACTGGAAGTTCATTCAAAAAGAGCATCTTCACAGCTTTCTAATAGAATATCCATAAAGAAATTTTTTGTATGATTTTTGGAAAAAAATACCTTCGTTTTTAATCTTTGCAAGCTCTGTACAGAGGCTCAAGTGTTGAGCCTTTCATAATCTACAGTTTTGCACCATTATCTGCCTGAACAGTTGAAGAGAAATGGCTATTTTTATCAAGCAATTGTCAAAAGAATATATATATATTATTTCAACCATACATAATATGTGTTTATTGCTGAGATGAACAAGCTTCAATCATTCCTGGTAAAATCTCTTTAAATGGCATGTTTGAGGATGGCAGCTCTTTACCAGCTGATGCAAATCAGAAAGGAAAATAAAAAAATAGAAGAATCTTTCAACAAAATCCATATTTTACATCATCATATAGCTGAATAAAGGATAGCATGGCCTAGACAGCACAAAATAGCATAATAGTACCCCAATTTTGGCTCTAATGTTATATCTTTAATGTATTGTTAACCACAGCTAATGGCTTAATCTGAATGCAGAATAGAGAGGGGAAAAAAGAGAAAGTAGCACTTCTTTCAGGCCACTTCAGAAAATAAAGGAAAATGGATTCTTTAAAGTAAATCTTATGCCAGGTACAGTAAAAAAGGGAATGAAAAGAATTTAGGAGGATGTGTTTAGTTCTGACATGGAAACTTAGCCATTAAAATTCATATTTATTTCATCAGCTGGTCAAGACAAGGATTAATCAACAAAAACTGACTCTGTCTTCTGTGCCTGAACCTGTGAGAAGTGTTTTGTAGCAGCAATGAGGGAGTTGTTAGGGACAAAAACATTTAATCCAACACTGAGTGTTAGTGATGGCATTTGGATGTGCTTCCCTGCTCTGTGACAGTCTTGACGGTGTCACAGAGCTCCAGCCACTATTTGTAGGTGTTTACAGGTAGGGGACACCACCAAGCTGGTTGGGTGGGACTCACTTTACACACATTCCAGGGTTTGCAGAACAGGGGTAGGAACCAGATCCAAGTGCAGGTGAGTAAACAGGAGGCTGAGGATCAGGTTCTGTATAAAGGCAGCACAGTTTGGCAGCTCTATTCCAGTTCCCCATGCTGTGACCATCCAGAATCATGGAATGGTTTGGGTTGGAAGGGACCTTAAAGATCATCTCATCCCACCCCCTGCCATGGGCAGGGACACCTTCCACTAGCCCA
>JAWWLV010000088.1:2936059-2955029 GCA_035041135.1 Platyrinchus mystaceus
CTCTACTCCCCTCCCCTCCCCTCTCCTCCCCTCCCCTCTACAAACCTACAGGGTTTTCTCTCAAAAATCCATTGAAATGTTTATCACCAACACAAATGCATCAATAAAACAAAACAACAGGGAATTGCAGAGGTTTTGTCACAATACTAAAGGGGCCCTTTGTGAATTTTAGAGTTGACCTCACAAATGTACTCTCTGCTGTCACAACCAGGCGACCAAGGGGACACCCGTGAATGAGTTTCCTGCAGCTGAGCAGCCAAGCAGCTGTGGCTCTAATCCAGGTCATCATTCCTTCTTTTTCTTGGCATCTCAGGTGGATTTAAAGCTGGGCTTGAGCTCTGTTGAGCCACAGCAATCCTGCTGCCTGTACCACAGGTCCAGGCTTTGGCACCAAATCCACGTTTGCTGTGTGATGGGATGGAGCCTAAGACAGCCCTGCTGCTGGCAGGAGCTGTTTTGACTCAACCACCAGCTCTGAGGCACTGATTAATCCACCCAAATGATTCAGCCTTTGCTTTGTCAACTTTGCCATCTGCCTGTTCCTCTGTCAGCTGTCCCAGTCGAAGGGACAGCCCCACAGAAACCATCTCCTCCCAGACATTCCCACCAGCAACCCAAGGGGTTCCCACAGGGAACAGTGCCATGTATCCCCACCACGCTTGGATTTGTCTATATTTTGCCATGGAAAGTCATTATGACCCTGAGTGGTCTCCAGTGTGACTGGAAATGCAAAGTGCTCCATTTTCCACTTGGCTGTCAGTCAACAGTGGCCTTGGAAGCAGCTCCCAGGCTGCTCTCCAGCCCTGTTGGGTGGTCCAGGAGCCTGTGGATCACACTCAGGGATGAGGACGAGCTTCAACCACGCCTGAATCCACACTTGAGATCTTACAACCTGTAAAAAACTCAACAGGTTTCCTCTGCCAAGGGATATCCCGTGTAAACCCACGGCACCACCCTGAAGAGGGACCTCTAGGTGCCTTTATAGAATCATGGAATCATCTGGGTTGGAAAAGACATCTAAATCATCGAGTCCAACCCAGGCAAGCAGCAAGGGAAAGAAAGATGTCATGTCCTGGCTGTAGGATGGACCGTGGAGCCCATTGGTGCTGTATGGAATGCTGAGAGTGTCACCGGAAAGGCGGTGAAACAATTCACCCATGGAATGGAACACCTTTATCGGTGTCTGTCCAGGGAATCCGTCAAAAGTACGGTCTGGTTTCAGCGGGATGGGATCTGAGAAGGTCCCGGCTGCCACCTAGTGGAGTCGGGATGTGCCTTTAGACTAAAATAAATACTACATTTGGGAATAGAGGAGAGCTATTCTGTCATGTGTAGGTTAAATAACCCCTTTACTTGAGGAAAACATAATTAAAAGTGAAGTCATTAAAAAAATAAAAACTCAAATGAAATAGGGGACAGAACCACACTGTAATCACGGGAAACAGGGGGATATTGGAATCATTCAAATAAAAATAAAGGATAAAGGAACCTCGTGCCACTGTTTCTGAAACAGTTTGTGACCTCTCTCACACACAGATGGAAAACCACACAAGGGTTTTCATACTCAATAAAAGGAAATTCTGGCTGTTTTCAAAGCAATCAGATGGTATTTCATTCCTCCCACCCCAGCTTGTTTTCCAGCACGTGCCCTTTGCAACACAACTGTGCATTTTTGCTGGGAAGGGTGGCAGAGGTTTTCACTGAAAGTTCACGACTTTCTGTTCAATATTTTGTTCATCACTGATGGTGGACAAATCTCACATCTAGAGCAGAGTGCAAGCTAAGGGCAGGCACATACTCTGCTTCCCTGAGAACCTCCTGGACTCCAACTCACTTAGGCCTCTGGTTTTTCCCCAAATTTTCCATTCATTTCTTCAGCCTTATCTTCAACCCATGAAACTTTGCGTGCCTGGGAAGGCATTCAGTGTTGTACAGGGAATTTTTCAAGGAATAAACCTCTCACCTCCACACTGACACTGCTCATTTGCCTTTAACTTTAATTTTCCCTTATGACATTTTACCTTGTTTCTGTACATCCCATGGGTTAAGAAGAGACAGTTAACACAGTATAATCAGATTATCAAGAGGGTTTTTTTACCATCAAGCTGATTTGGACTCAGTGCTCTGTTTTACACACTGTTATCTCTTTTGTAAGGAGATGGAGAAAATCCTCAACCTGTTGATGCACTCAGTGTGGATTAGGTGTGGACACTTCTCTACTTTATAAAATTAATTCAAATCATCAGAAATGAATGCTATTACCAAAAAGACGTGTTTCTAGAATTCCCTGTAGACATAGTCCATTGGATCAAGGGACTTTATCTGGCTGGAAACCAGTGTGAGTTATTAATAAGCTTGTGCTGGGGCAGAGGAGGGGAGGCACCACCTGCCCTGCTCATCATTTCCCAAACTTGATTTAGCTCCAACGGCTCAGGGTAAATCCCATTCCCACTTTAATGGTGTGGGTTTAGCTGTTTGTCCTGATCCTGGGGAACCATGGAATGGTTTGGGTTAGAAGGGACCCTCAGGATGATCCAGTTCCAAACCCCCTGCCAAGGACAGGGACACCTTCCCTGCACATGCCCAGCTGTGGTACAGATAAAATGCTCTGGCAAGTCGAGTGAGGGAAATAAAGAAACACAGATTCATTGCAGAATTTGTGTGCACATTCCAATTTTAAGGATTTATTGTGTGTGTTCCTGTTGCTCTGACACAGCAGTTTTGTTCAATCACATACGAGGTGATGGGAAAATCCTGTTGCTCCATAAAATTACAAATAGCATTTTAACGTTTTTTTCCTCATACTGCTAAATTTTAATATATATTAAAAATTGATAGCGTTTGAATGAAAATACAGTAGAAATAAACATTCCAGCCATTTAATTTATGTCATGAATTATAAACATGGTGTATTTTTATTTGCCACTAAACAACGTAATGTTCTGAAAGCACAAAAATCATGAAATATTCATATGAACTGTAATTCTTTTTTTAAGCTCTTTAGTTGTAGGATTTTCACAGTGTGCTGTGCAATAATTTTCATTAACCAGAAACCTCCCCATCATTCCGATGCATTTTGCAATAGGCAGGGTCTGACTAAAAGCTTTGCTCTTTAGGGATAATTGTACAACTTACACCTTAAGGACACCATATTAATGTCTTAATTTGATAACACAAGAGCACAGTTGAGGCCAGACAGTGCTGGTGTAGATGTAATTGTCTCTCTTGCTGTCAAGGCTGAGGTGGATTATGTGTGTCTGATCCCAGTTTCCATTTCCAGACCTCTCCCTGATCAGCAGGGAACAGCACCATTGTACTTAAAAGACGTTCCAGGCTTGTTCCCAATCCATTATAGACAGGCAGCGACATCCCCCTTTTCCTACAGATGCAAACAGGCAACACAGAAGATTTGGGATCCTACATGGAAGGATTTCAGGTATGATTTAGCTCAGAAAACAAATTTTGCCAGTAGAGTTTTTATTAGAATAATCAATCTAAAACCCACTAAGCACTTTGGGGCACTTTTAATATTTTTATGGGGTTTTTTTTCTCTGTAAGGTCAATGTCATTATCACTGTGGGACATCCCTTGGTAGAGGTGTTTGCACCAAGTGTTTACTGTATTAGAGCTTGAATTATCATTCAAATAAAGCAAAACACTGAGAAGCTGTCCTGGCTTCACTGAAATCTGAATTTATTTCTGGTGCAAAACCAATAATAGTGAGCTTCACTAGATGTTAGATAAAGTCAGAAGAGCCACAAGGGATCACTGATAGTCATTACATGATGCACCATTTCATTGTGTTAATATAAAATATAAAGTTTATGCTTTCAGTGGGAAAGACTTCATCCTTGCTATCAATTGCCAATCAAGTTATTAATAGTTGTAATGTGTGAGGAAGCTTGTAAGGCATTAAACTAGACAGAAAAAAAAAACTCTTTAAAAAGGTGATTTGCTGACTGAAAAAAAAAATTTTAAAAAAGCAGGAAAAAACAGGAAAAAGCCTAAAAAAATTGTTACCTAAATGTGCATCATAGAAGAAACTAATGAAATACTCCCACAAATACATAGGGCATTTCCAGTCAAAAAAAGAATTGGAAGATGGGATCATGCCATGCTGTCCTACTGCTTATTTTTAGGCATGTAGCAGGTGTATTTAAGGATAGGAACAGAAAAATTAACCAATATCTTACAATTACTTGTGACATGACACTAAAGCCAAGCCAAAATGACTTAACTTGCATCTAAGCTGGCAGAAACACCTGAAACTGAGCTTTTTATTTTTTCCTTCTGCAGCTGCAGTGAGATCAACTCAAGCCCTTATGTCCTGCAAGCTCCATTTTACTTCTTTCCTCATTTTACTTCTGCCTTTCCTCATTGCACTGCAAACCCTGGAGCAATTTGCACACCCTGGGACTGATCCTCTATTTAAGCTCAGCCTTTTGTTGCTCTGGCCCTGCTCCAAGTGAAAGTAAATCACACTTGGCCAGATTTATTCTTCAAAGGTTAAGGAGTTTCTGCTGCTGACACTTCTCATACTTGTTTTATCAAACTTTGCATGTGACAAGCAAGAACTTGCAGAAAAAAAGTCTTGTGCAATAATTGTGCACATGCTCCTGGTGTTAAGCTCAGCATAAATTATCCAAAATCAATCTTGAAATATTAAATTGCTAAAGCTTTTAAATTAACACTTTATATTAAAATTGAATTTGCTGAATTTATTAGGACAAACCATTGGTATTCTTGATGCAGAGGGATTTGGTGCCAATCGCTTAATTCAGACCTCTCTAAAAGCAAAGAATAAGAGCCCTGAGAATATCTTCATATCTGCCATTTAATGTCAGAGCCATCATAGAAACACCATTACTGCAGGATTTAATTACAAGGCAGAAAATCCATTTGATACAGTCAAGACTCACAAGAGTCTTGATATGACACTTTCTGTCACTGCTTGACACAGGGGGGTAAAAAATGTGCCCTCACACATTCAGAAATCAGCTGAGCCAGACAGTCTGTTCAGCAGAAGAAAGAATTTCATTTTGTTTTTATTGTTTTTCCTTTTATCTTCCATTTATGGTGCATGATGGTCTTTAGAGTAAATCAGCCAATATTCACAATTAATTATACACACCAAGAGAAATGCAGCAGCTGCAGGGAACTTTCTGTCTCAATATACATGGGTAGAGATGGGTAAAATTTTGATGTCTTTCCTGAGTTATTGCTCTGGGCTCCATTCTGATGGAGACCATGATCTTCTGGGGACTGGAAAAATCCGTCTCCAGGGAAAAAGTCTCTTTCAACTGCCTCAACACCTGTGTTTACTGAAAATGCCACTTTTCCATGTCAGTTGGATGCTGTGTGACACTGAGAGGCACCTCTCTGTTAGTCCCTTACTTTCCACCCAGCTCACCTTGAATTCTTCTGGACAAAGGAACAAAACCAGTGTGAACAGCACCTTGGGCCACACATTGTAAACTGTGTTCCAAGGAGTCACTGCAGAAATGGAAATAAGCTCCTTCCTCCCAGAGCTCCCTAAGGTGCTCCCACACTGCCATCTGAGTTCAGTCAACGCTGTAATTTTCTCAAGGAGAAGAATAACAAGGAGAAAACTATTGGGGGTTTTTTGGGGGGAAGGATTTTTTCAATTGGAAGAGAAAAGCACCTTCTTGGCACTCAGCTTTTACACAAAAACTAGGTGATATAACATTCCACCCGTATCGAGGTAATTACAGACGACTTGAAGAAGTGGAAAGTTATGTCATCTAGTTTTTTCACGTAAAAGGAAGGGGAAAAGGAAAGCAACTCCACTTTCCTGTGTTATAATTTCTGCTGTTCAATCAGACTTGGCAGCTCACTGAAATATTCAGAAGAGCAGAGTAAAAATGTATTGATGCAATGACTCTCACTCGTTGGCACAGTTTAGCTTTCTTCACTCCTTTCCAAACCCTGATGTTCCCATCAAAGAGGTTGATTGATCCATTAATCTACAGGTTACGACAACCATTGGGGGGGAAACAAAAACAAACAAACAAAAAACCGGAAACAAAACCAAATAAAACCTCTCAAGTACAAACACTGGGAACACAAGTTTATTTTCAAGCTTCTGAATGTTTTACAACACTGGAGAGAAAAAACAGTCACACCTAAGAAAATACAGAGCAATATTCCATGAAGTCTCCTTGTCCCTCTCTCGGGGATCTCTTTCTCTTTCTGTGCAAAAGTTGGCTTTTCTTTTTAACTCCCTTGCAAAGGGCAGTTATTCCTTAATGATTATGATAATCACTGGCATTCCCAGTGCCTCCACTTTGGCTTCTTGGTTATTAGAAATATTCTAAACTGTAGATTCAGAAATAACATCAGAACATGAGAGTGGTTTGGGTTTTTTTGCAAACTTTGAATCCTTTTTGCTACTAAAGAGGCAGTAAGAAAAGACAACATAAGAGGACTTTTTTAGTCTTTGTGTTGCAGTTCAACAAGACTTTTGGTTTCTTTTATCCATGTTTACTGAGTCAAAACAAGGAGCAAAGCTTGTACAAGCTGAATAGACTCCAGCTCCCATTGCATGAGGATTGAATTCCAGTTTCCAGAGCTGAAAGGCACTACTGATGTCCATTCCCTGGGCACTTAATTCCATATATTTATCAGCAAAAGCATAAAAGTGAACCAGAATAGCTGGTTTTTATGTTTGCTGTGATGAAGAGTGTATCAATGAGAGGGTTATTTTGTGTTTAGAAGGCCAGGTAGTGTTTAATCTGTCACTGAAATGCTTGTCCTGCAAAAGATGCCCCACGACCAGAACTGTAGAAGTGGAACCTCCTCCTATTTACTCAGCACAAACTGCAATCATTAAGTCTTTTGGGGTTTTAGTTTATTTTGTTGTTTGGTGGGGTGCTGTTTGTTTTTTTTTTTTCCCCAATCAGTTTTTTATGTGTGATTGCTCCAGATCCTGAGGCATTTTCAGCACACAGATGTGGTCATTTTTACTCCAGAACTGGATGGCACAGTCCATCTCGTCCTCCTCCACACTGGCACGAGTCCGTAACTCTTACCGTGCCACCTCCGGCCGATTTCTGTTTGCACCTCAAAACCAAAGGAGAAAGCTATTTTGTGGTTAAATGCTGCTTGGGAGCAGACCAGTGGGAAAGAAGCAACACAGAAACAGTGGCTAAAGAGGAGAGAAGGTTTTAGACATCTCAGTTCGAGTCAGTTCCCTTTCTAGCTGATAGAGAAATGTAGGATCCTCCAGTTTATCTGGCCTGTCCCACCATGGCCATCCTTCTGCACTGATGAAAACTGGTGAGGCACTGCCACAGGTTGCCCAGAAATTGTGGATGCCCCATGCCTGGAAGTGTTCAAGGCCAGGTTGAACATGGGTTGGAGCAACCTGGGATAGTGGAAGGTGTCCCTGTCCATGGCTGGGGGTAGAACAAGATGAACTTTAAGGTCCCTTCCAACCCAAACCATTCTGTGATTCTCTGTGAGCTGACCCAGTTCTGTGTTCCTTCTTAATGACCATGGGCACAACATCCAAAGCTTGTTATTCCATCTGTCACACAATTAAATAAATGAAAAAAAAAAATCCCATTTCCATTTTTAACTTACCTGGTTTCCATTCCAAACCTGTGGCCCTCAGTCCCCCTTATTCCTCTGAACTGAAAGGTCTATCAGCACTAAGCCTGAGGTCTCTTAACTCCAGCACTGTAAAACTTGTTCTCCACTACTAAAATATTTTCTCTGCAATTTTTTTTAATCTTCTCCCTTTTTTTTTAAATATTCCTTTGAAAATTTGTTCTACTAATGGTCTCACCAACATTACCTACACAATTAAACATGTTTGCTCCACATTGCCCGCTCTTCTTCTGTTGCTAAGGGGTGTTGCCTTGTTTCCATCTGCTGCTAGAAAAGTATCATCTACAGCGATTTTCTTAACCAACATTCACCAGTTTGTAGCTGAGAAATAATTCTGCTTTGCTATTTAAGATGATGAGGGGAAAGCCAGCAGCAACCAGGAGAGACTTTTGCTTTCTGTTGTTGACACCTCTGTATATCAAGTACTGGTGTGTTCACAGAAACACAGAGTGGGTCCAGAGCACCCACTAAAGCCTCCAGTCACATCTGAATCTTGTAAAAATTCCAGATGTTTAATAGGAAGGAAATTTCTAAATTGAAGAGCTGTGTGTCTGGAATGCCAAGCTGAACGTAAAGCTGTGTCTATAGTTAGAAGGGATTGGGATTGTTAGTCAGTATAGTCAATAATCCATAGATATATAGACAGCATAAACAATAATTCACAGCCATAAACCCAAACAGGAGGCTAAGAGGTGTTAATATATTTGAAAAGATTCGATTTAACATTTCAGAAATTTCTGATAAAATTCAGGAAATCTGGACTGTGGCATAAGTAAATGATTAAATACTGTTTGAAAGCTTAATCAGCCCCAGACTTTAAACTCAGAAAATGAAGATTTGGTGAACACAGCCCAGGGAGTTTGGAGTGATTAGGGACAGGATTCACCTCCTAAACACACCCTTGACACTCCAGGAGATGTGAAACAGGGCTCTCCCTTTTTTAGGAGCTGCAGGCAGAGTCCAGCAGGGTCTTAGTGCAGTCTGAAACTGAACCCCAGTCATGCCCTAAAATAGCTACCTCAGCTACCCTGGAGTCAGAAAAGGGGAGGAAATTCCAGGGTTTCAACATATTCTAAAATATGGGAAGATAAAAATTTTTGTTTCTTATATAATTCATTTAAGATTTGTTCTAATCACAACATCTAGACTATAAAAATGGATCTGGATTCTAAGATAAATAGAATTATTTCTGTCCCATCTACAGTAAAATTCTGAATTATATATTCTAAACAGAAAAACAGAGTTAGCAACATGAAAAATACTGAAACGCTTCAGAAGCATAAGAAAAACACTGAAAAAAACTATTTTATTTTTGGGCAAACAGCATCAATTTTAATTCCAATTTAATCATAGACCTTTGATGAATGGAAATATTTCTGCATCACTGCAGCAGCTTGTGCTTTCAGGGGATTTCCAAGCCCTATTATGGGGCAAAAATGTGAAGAAAGGCTAAAAAATACTTGAGGGATAGAAAATTAGAAAAAGTTGATTTCTCCACTAGATGGCTTCATTCCCATGAAGATAATTGAACTGAAATTCATGGACATTGATTCCCATGTTAACAGACAATGCCGAGAAACTGAAAGATTTGATTATCTGCTTGTATGAAACTGTTGTGTATATTTGCCAATGAAAGCAATATTATAGAGGGCATCATTCCCTTACCTCGTGGTTCAGGAAACAGTAGAGAACTGCTACAATAAAGCCCTGAGAAAGACCAGAAAAAAGAGTTTTGGGTGTTAGAAAAGTTTGAAAAAGCCGCTGTCGTTACCTGACTTCATGACGGTGTGTATGTGAATTAATGAGTATCACTAGAGGTGGGAGGATTGCTATAAATTGAGAGATATTTTCTGTGTCTGCAATAAAGCTGAACAGCCAGACAAACACCTGGTTAGTGGCATTTCATTAAAGAGAGTAAAACGATATGAATTCACAAGAACAGATGATGTGGCAATTGAAGTTCTCCCACGACATGTTTAGGAATGCATCGTCCATTCTCCAGCCAAAACCACTCTGAATTAATTCTTTACACATTATAAATTCAGAAGGAGATCCATGGATGGAGCTTATACAGCTTTCCATCTACTTTCTTGTCTTTGCAGTGTATCAGATGAGATCTAATTCCTGCCTATTGAATCTGTCAAAATCTGAACTGAGATAAACTCAGGACAATCCCAGGAGGTCAAAGGACCTACATGAGCAGATACCAGCCCAACACCTCACCCTTTTATTCATTAACTTATTCATTAAGTTGTTCATTAACTCAGTGAAGGTCCTCTGCCTGCACAGAGGGTCGGGATTGAGATGGGCAGGGTCTAATTACCTCAGATACCCTGGAGTCAGAAAAGAAGGGGAAATTCCAGGGTTTCAATGTATTTTAAAATATGGAGGATAAACCTTTATGTTTCCTGTATAATTCATTTAAGATTCATTATCCTCACAACATCTAGACCATATAGATGGATCTGAATACTGAAACAAATTGAATTATTCCTGTCCCACCTAAGTAAAATTCTGAATCGTATAATCTAAACAGAAAAACAGGTTTCTCAACATGAAGAAATGCTGAAAAGTTCATAACTCAGGTAGCCAGACCACCTGGGGGATATGTCAAAGCAGCCCAGGGAGCTGTTCTGGTTGGCACCAAACTCCTCGAGCTGTCCATGCCCTGTGTGCCAATTCAGAGCAGTTGGGGGCATCCAACAAACATTTTGCAGGAGGGAAAGTGATGTGGCATTGCTCAGGATGGAACTCTGCACGGGCTGGCACACGCACCAGGCACCATTCCATGTTTATGTTTGCTTATCAATTTATCCTTGGCCAAAAAACTCACCAAGGGGGCTGGACCTACAGCTCCAATTGCCTCTGGATAATTTAACACCAGCCCCAATCCACTTGTTAGTGAAGTCAGGCATGTGGACCAGGACTGGTAGCAAAGGAGATTTTCCGTGCTTGACTTTGACCCACCATCCAATTTAGACATTGAAAGCCCTGGCCTTGTGTTTGCAAAGTCTGCCAATCTGCAGCCCAGCCTAAAGCCAGGTAGGATGGAGGACACATCTTCAGGGACTGTAACCCAGCCAAGAACCGTGATCCTGGTGAGGAGACACCGGATTCAGGGTGCAGTGACTTTTTGAGCAATCCTAATTGTCATCTGGACACAAGACTGAATTAGGAAAAACTGCTAAGAAGGAACTGAAGCCTCTCTGTGGTCACTTTTTACCTGGAAAGATCCAATGCAGAGCTCCAAGTAGAGCCGGACCCCCAGGCTGGTGTATTCCGGGAGGAAGTTGAAGACGATATAATGGGTTCCAAATAAGGGAATTAGGAGCAGAGTTGCCCTTGAGAGACGTCTGGCAAAGGACAGGAGAAAAAGGAAGGTAATATTATTTCCCTCAGTAAAGACCAGTGCACAAAGTATGGCACAGTAATGAACAGAAGTGAACAAAACCCTAATGTATATAAAATATATATAAAATAGAAATATATATATTTCTCCTACAGTTATATAGGAAAAGGCAGCTTAGAGGGTAATTTATCCTGCTCTAGATCAGACATCTAATGCAGATTCAATTAATGGTTTTCTTGCCTCCCAATTGACTTTACTTGGAAGGCAGACATCTGAACCCATCTGAATATATTATGTTGGCCCATACTAGGTGAATTCAGACTTATCCTCTGATCAGTTTCCTTGGGAATGGGATAAGGTTGGGAATTTCTAAAATTTAACGTCAGTTAAACCAAGCCTGTCTGTGACATTGAACAAATGCTCCTCTATTCGGAAAATATAAGTTTTTATTATTGAAATAGTTGATTTTTTTAAAAAAATAATTATGCCATACACTACCTGTACTGAGAAGAGTTATTGAAGTTGATTTGTCTTGGGTCTAGTTTTTTCAGCAAAATTCTGATGATGTTGATAAACAGGACAAAATTGACCTACTCACAATATTTGGGAAAGGGGGGAGGAAGAAAAAGAAAAGGAAAACATTAATTTCTAATGTAAAACTTCTCAGTGAAAATCTGTGAGGGGTGGAGGGGGGTTAAATTTCAGTTATAATGTAATGTGCACAATTTTGATGGTTTCAGTGTAAGGTTATTAATTTCATTTCTATTGGCAGCATTCAGGTATCTAAATAGGTTACATTCCTTCTTAAACAAATGGCTGAAGATGAAAACTTGAGACCCTGACTTTGCTGAGCAAAATATTTTCATCAGTAGCTTGTGTGACTCTTTTACTTCTCATAGCTCATATCAGTTGGAATTTCTTTTGAGATCACTATTGCATTAAGTTTTTTGCTGATCTCTTTAGATGTTTTTATTGGAACTTATCTGGTTGAATATCTCTACAGTGAGATCCCTCCATCTGAGCTGATCACCCTGTTCTGCCTTTGCCAGCAGTGGAGAGCCAACAAAGCCTCAGGAGGTGTTGGGAACGACTCATCTCCTCCCAGAGAAGACATTTATTTGAAGTCAGATGCCAAAAGCACAGATTTCTCTCTGTTGACTCCGAAGGAGTCTCTGAGGAGCATTAGCTCAGCTCTAAACCTCGCTAGGGTCAAGCCTAACTTGCAAATCAAATTTTCTACAACTGCCACTTGGCACAGATTTATCCAAAGTCTGTGAGGCTGCTCAGTTTTCCACAGTCAGAGAGATTCTCCCTATGCATCTCTGTATTTCCATAGACACCAGCTCTTCTTCAGGTGAGGCTGAATGCTTCATTTTGCCTGAGAACATCCTCATTTTACCAGAAAACCCAATCTTAATTTATCCATCAGTGATGCCTCGTGTACATTCCATCAGAGGAATCATCACTGCAGTCCCCTGACCTCAGATGTAGATGTCAGAAGGGGGGAGAGTCATCGAGGTAGGAGGAAATGCAATAACTGATTGAAATATGGTAAAGTATGACCAGAATTCAACTTGAGATTCTTTATTCACATTATTTATGCATATCTTTAAGGTCCTTTCCAACACAAACCATTCTATGATTCTGTGTGCCTCATTTGCATGCAGCTGTCCTCCAAATAAATTAAGCTTTTAATAGCTGGTCTTAAGGTCCAGTAGCTGCTTTCTCAAACACTGCTTGTGTTTAATGACATGTGGGAGTAATTTTATATGATAATCATTTAAAGCCCATCAGTTTATTCAATAAATGTCAGGCTCAAGAGTTATTATCACTGTTATCAGCTATGAAGAGAAACCTACTGACCCTGAAAGTTTGTGTTAAAATTTATGGCTGATTCTGAGATCTGATGCTAAAAATTTGTTTCCAAATATTACGAGGATGGTTCAGCCACTCACTCACTACTAATTTAAATTAAGTGACTATTCTATGAAGGTCCTAATTTGTTTGAAGGATGTCTGCTTTGTAAGGGTGTCAGTTCTCTCCCCCTTTATAGTTTGCATTGTATGTAGGCAAGTTTACGGTAGAAATTCTACCATTCCTCTTCTCACATCTCAGCAAACAGTAAAAAGATTTTAATTTAAAGGTCTTTTTTTTCTCCTAATTAATGTGACAAACTCAGAAGCACCTACCCCCACAGAAATTATAATAGGTCCTTTGATTAGCCACCAGTAAGGAGAGCCTTCATTAATATCCCAGCATCTGCAAAAAACAGCAAAAGTTTAGAAAAAGGCAGGCTGGTAATTACTGCAAAAAAAAATATAAATCAAGAGTATAGAATAATGTAGGAAACAATGACTTACGCCGTGTCTTCAAAGTAGAATTTTGCCAAAATCCATATAAGGGTGAAAAGTGTAGGAAAACCTGTCAGACATTTAAACAAAAACTGGGGTTGTCTGTTTTCATCAAATAATCCAAACCTGGTCCACTGAAACTCTGCTGTGGTGATGCAAATCCTTCATTTTCAGAGCTGGAATCACCCTCTGTGGTCTCCTCATGTAAGAGGAATTGTTTTAAACTCGAAGTATAAACCTAAAGAAAATTCTTCTGATTCCCAGGGTGGAATGAAGGAAGTTATATCTCGTTTGTATCTTGAAACTTTAAAGGGACACAGATAGTTCTGTCCCAGATGGCAGAATTTGCAACCTCTTGCTCAGATGAACACAGAGGGTGATACACTCTATCTTACAAGGCAGCTCAAGTTCAAGTCTTCCCTAAAACACCAAAAGTGATTTGTCAGGCTTACCTTAGCATTTGCCTCCCTCAACTGACCAAAAAATTCCTCTGGGCAAGTGCATCCACCTGCCATTAAGGAGTTCTCTGCTTTACACGGCAACTTTCTGTGGGCAGCCACCTAGTCTCTAATTTCTGGGTCTCCATAAAGGTCTGAACAATTAGATTTATTCCAGACTCCACCAGAAAGGGTGGGGGTGTTGCTGTTTCATGCCTGCCCCTTTATTCTTCTCCAGGCTGAACTTGCCTCTCACTAATTTCACAAGTTTAACATCTTGCCTTTCACTAATTTCATGGAAAAGCCTGACTTACCCCAGCCAAAGAGGACAAGCCACCAAAAATATCTTCTTCCATGAGAAAGGGACGAGAGCAGTAGACAGTTTAGGTAAAGAGCCTCCACCAGCAGCCACATGAAATTGGTCATCATGAAGTAGTGACAGAAAACCACAGAGATCTTGCATTCAGTCTAAGGAACAGGACAGTCATAGTTTAAGGTGGATACAAGTGTTTGATTTGCAGATGTAGCAGACATCTGTAATTCTGGTTGAGTTCTGCAAAGAACAAGATCTCACTATTGCCTGATGTTTAAAATGAGAGCTTCAAATGTAAAATGGCTTTTTGAGTAACAAGGCTTTAACCATCATAATATTTCAGAATATTTACTGTATTTTGCTTTATATCTCTACGTAAGAAATAAAGCTTGGGCTCCCAAATTCACAAATGCACTGCTTTGAGTGTGTCCAGTGTCAAATCCTTTTTGGACAAAGGCTCAAGGACCCATTTTCCTCCTTATGCTCAACTCCAAACTTCTGTGTGGCCATGAGCAGTGCAGAGGATCCATCCCATAAACCTGTGTTTGAAAACCATTCCCAAGTTGCCAAGATTTTTTGATTGCTTAGTACTTGGAGCCTTTCGTGGTTTACAGGTCAGAGTTTCCAATCAGAACATGAAACCCAACATTTCCAGAAGAATCAGCTTTAAAAGTTGTTCTATGAGGCACTTAGAAATCTTCAGTTTTAGGCTTCAGATTATGGAAACATAAAAGTGAAACGATGCTACTTTTTGCTATGTCAAAGCCTAAATTTGATTTAGAGTACTTCAAGATCAGAAGCTGATGCTTTCAGAACACAAAAGGTTCACATTTATGGAGGCAAAACATACTGAAAAAAAGAATTATATAACTTTCATTATAGGCTAGAAGGAAAAAAAATAAGTAGTAGTAAAAAAGAGCCCTGAAAAGTGAAGCCATATATAAGTAGTATGTAAAAATATCAAGTACCACAGTATCCTGATTTTCGTGTGCTTACTGTAGAGAAGCTGCAGTGATCAATGCCTTCCTCTTGGAAAAGGACAGCATCCTTGATGAAAATAGCAATAGCTTTTAAGATAAATGTAAAAAAGAGCTGCACATGGATATAATTCCTGGGACAGCGAAGCCTCCTGGAAGAAAAGAAGAGAGGTCTTTCTCAGCACAACTGGCTTGTGCTGGGGGTAATCAAAATAAGCAATAAGCCCCTGTTTCATCTCATTTTTCACTTCCAAACACAGATAGGAAGAACACTTTCATCCACTGAGCTCTCCCAGGCAGACACAGAAACCTTCCTCGTGTGAAGCAATTCACCCACAGTCTGCATCTTAATCTCCTTCCTGGTTAGATGGAGGCCTGGGGATGTTTCTGGGCTGCCAAATTTAAGGAATCTGGAATTCCTTGAGTTTATGTTTGTGTTCAGTACACCTGAAACAGGCTTTTAGTTGGCATTATTTGGGGGCCAATCCTGCGTTTGAGGAATGATCTTTACTGATACAATTCAGACAATGGTTAAACCACTCCCGACACCAAGGCAGGGATATCCTGGAATAAGCAGATACTTTTCCCAATGAACAGGGTAACAGTTGCTTAAAAATATTTTCTCTATGCCATGCCATGGATGAGTTAAATTGCATTAAACCCCTGTGAAGACAGCCTTATCCAAAATTAAAGGCTTTTTCCTTACTTCACCAAAGTTACTTTTATGACTTAAGTGAAAGCAGAGAAGGGCTTTAAAACAACTTGGCACATCTACCTTAAATTCTCACTTAATTAAATTTAAATTTTGACTGTTATTAAATACAGATTTATACAGCTTCAGTTTTATGTTTTCACTTGGACATGAAGATTTTAGTTAATAAGCAAAGAGTTCCATTAAAAGCTGAATTCCACCCAGCTCCAGTAACCTGAGGGTCACCTAATCTCAAAGTTCACCCAGAGTGGGCAGAATTTTATTACTGACCTCAAATGTCAACCCCATTGTTAACTGTAATTTTTTTCCTCCCTATTGCTGTGTCTCTTTATGTCCATTGTTTCTTCCTTTCCCCTCATTTGGGCTGCTTTGTTTTCCTGAGGTCAGAGTGGATGTCAATAAACATATCTGCTGGCTTCCAGACATGAACTAGGAACCAACAGAGGTCAAGAAACTTTCCCCAGAGAACCCTGATTCTCACAGCACAGTCATAAAACTCCAGCCTTTTTGTCTTGCAGAAATACAAGAAATAAACAAAGATTAATAAAATGAATCCTACACGGCAGCAAACATTAAATACACATTAAATGATTAAATAAACAAGCAGTTTTACTCCAAATACTCTAAACCATACCTGAAAATACCTAATGGATGTTCAGTAAGAAAGAAATCTTAACCAAACATAGCCAAATTCTGAGACTAATTTTAAAATATGTCTTTAATTACAATTTTTATAGTAATATATACAATGCCATAGGAACATTGATTCACAATCAAGTTCCTTGTGCATGTTCTTCTTATTAATATAAAATTCCCTGAAGCCACACAAGGCAAGCACACATAGTTTATAAAGAAATATCCTTATTCCAACAAAAGCAGTAAATTTATCTATTAGTTTTTCAGGATCCAAGTGAGTTGCTGAGTTTTGCCAACATTCAAACAGGGTTTATTTCCCAGCTCTGATTCTTTTTCTGCCTGGCTCTCTCTGATCACTTCTCATTTCCAGCTTCAGTTTAATGTTATTAAACCAATATGTCTGGAAATCTTTGTTTTTATTCATCTGGACTTCCATCTATGTTATTTTTTAATGTCTAATGTTGTCTTTTACAGTGTCAGATAAAGAATTCTGTTAAAAGAATCGAGGTCAGAGGATGCCTTTACCTGAATGCAATAAGAACTGTCACAGCAATGATGAGTGAGGTGATGGACACGCTGTATCCTACAGTGTAGATGATCCTTATTGTGGAAAAATAGGATTGCTATAAGGGAATAGAATGATTTGTCACAAAACTTGCAGCTAAATTAGAGGTTTTTTACAGATCCTGGCAATTTTGTTTTGTTTGATGCTTCCAATCTGTTCATATCCCTGACTGCCTTTTCTTCACCCTTTTTAATCCCATAGCAGAAATCAACTGAAATCACTTGTTATGTTTCTTTTGTAAAGTCTCATTCCGTAGTTATGTAGATACAGCCCAATCAATACAAAAACATGTATTTATCAGGGTGGTTTGAAGCTCCTCCATAAAACCATAAACACCAAAGCCAATCTTTAATGAAGGCATTGTTAAAAATCAGGTGCATTTTTATAAATACTGTATTTTATAGTATAGCATATTTTATATGCATTTTTTATAAATACTGTATTTTATATTTTTTAATCCTGCTGAGAGCTGGCTACATGATGAATACAGAATTTCATCAGCCTTTCCCTATGTTTCTCCACTTTCCTACTCTTTGCTGCCTTATTTCCTATTTTTCCATCTATTCTTGCTTTCCCTTTTTATTGTGTTCCAGTTACTTGGTTTTTTCTGCTTTTTTTTTTCCTCCTCTGTTTTTCTTGCTGCCAAACTCAACTGTTACTCAGCCAGAATGTCAATCAAAAAAAAAAAAAACATTTCAATTTAAGTGGCACCTCTCTCAGACACGATCTCTGAGCGAGGATAAGTTGGTTTCCACTATCACACATGGAAGCAGAAAATAAAATGAATAAGCTCCAGGCTGCAAATCTTTCCCTTCAATCCAACATGGGCCATCTCTTGAGTCCCATTTCAATGCTTTTATAACTTAAAATCTTCACAGCTCTGCAGTGCAGAGAATATTCTTGTTTTGAGCCTTAAGTGTAACTTCAGGGTTCATTTAATTTATTTTAGGTGCTTAAAAATGAGCTGCCTAAATATGAGCAGCTAATTCTGGAGTAAAATGAGGAATGTGAGAGCCTGGCCACAGGACTGAACTGTTTAAGTGTTGACACAATCCTGTTTCTTCTCGTTCTCTTTCTTTTCTAATTAATGAAGGGAAAGAAACACCCTCGGAAGACAATTCAACTCATGGGAAGTTGAGACCTTATAGGTTTCTGACAGCAAGAAAAAGGATCTGTCCCCACACCTGACTTCACGAGTGCAGGTCATAGAATCCCTGACTGGTTTGGGTTGGAAATGACCTTAAATACCATCTAATTCCAACTCTAGTGGAGTGAAACATTTGGTGCTGAGGACCCTACACCCATGGGTGAATATTTCTCACCATCCATGGTGTAATCTGAGCATTTAATACCAGCCAGAACTCACCAGGTGCACCTTGAATTTGTCTTCCAGTTTAGTTTTATCCATGAGAAGATGAGTTATCCTTTCTGAGAACACTCCTCAGTGTAAATCTAGTAAGTGGGGAGAGCCAAGAAAAGCTCCCACCTGATCCCATCAAAGCACTGATAGACATCCACCTTGTAGTGATTAGCCTTGGTTTGCACCATAATTTTTTGAGATTGATGAAGTTCTATGATGTGGAAACCAGGCATAGTGGCCTTTTTTTTTTTTTATCTAGTGGATGAACTGTGAATTGTATGAGATTACCCAAATTCCTGATTATGCACAGTTCCAGCCAGGGCTTAGAGAAGTACCTGAGAGCTGGAAAGCTTGCCAGTAAGTCTGGATCCAGCACTCCATGAGAAACATCAAAGCTGTGCTAGGCTGACCTTATCTGGCAACAAGTCAGACATGGAAAACACACAAAATTATCAGATCCTAACATTGATAAAGCTACAACTGAGGAGTCTGCTTTTAGGTAAAATAATTGAATAATCATACAATGGGCTGGAAGGGACCTTAAAAATCATCTCAATCCAACCCCCCTGCCATGGGCAGGGACACCTTCCACTAGCCCAGGTTGCTCCAAGCCTCATCCAACCTGGCCTTGGACACTTCCA
>JAWWLV010000088.1:2976689-3001243 GCA_035041135.1 Platyrinchus mystaceus
TCCCTGCTCATCTCTGATCACACCCATTCATGGGGTGTTGCTGAAATTTGGAGTATCATCCAGAGAAAAGCTGTCTCTAGATGGTAAAATGTGTAACATTAAACTTTGTCAGAGTTTAACCATGGTTTATCCCTTCTCTGATCGGAGGGGGGGAGGAGATTCAGGAGAGAACAGAAAATAGAAATTGTGGTTTGAGATAAGAAAAGTTTAATAATTGAAACAAGGAAAAGAAAAGAAGAAGAAGAAGTAAGAAGAAGAAGAAAGAAGAAAGAAAGAAGAAAGAAGAAAGAAGAAAGAAGAAAGAAGAAAGAAGAAAGAAGAAAGAAGAAAGAAGAAAGAAAAGAAAGAAGAAGAAAGAAGAAGAAAGAAGAAGAAAGAAGAAAAGAAGGAGAAAGAAGGAGAGAAGAAAAAGAAAGAAGAAGAAGGAGAGAAGAAGAAGAAAGAGGTAGAAGAAGAAGGAGAAAGAAGAAATTTTTAATTTTTTTTCAATTTTTAAAGAATTTTTATTTTCCTCCTGCTATAGAATAAGCAGCTTTTTGTTTGTTTGTTTATTTGGTTTTTTGTTTGTTTTCTTTCTCTTTTGGAATCTCTTTTGCCCGAAAAGAACCATCTCTGGGTGTAAGATAACTCACCCTTCAACGTGTTCATCTTATTCACACTGACAGTCCATACATGGGCCTTTACCAGTTGGGTGACAATTTTGCAGCCCTGGTGGTTTCACAAGAACTTGTCTGTTTATAAGTCTCTTACTACTGGGTCTGTCTTCAATGAATTCGAAAAGGTCAGGAGTTCATTACGCTTGACTCAGACAAAAAACCAAGCTTTTTACCAAATATGAGAGTTTGAACAATAATTCTCAGGAAGATGAAGAGGAACAGTTTGGAAGAAAGAGAGAGATCTGTTTATGCAACGTTTTTGTTGTAAGTCATCTCTGAGATCAGAGCAGTGCCAGCACAAAGAGCTCAAATGAGTTCAAGACTATTTAAAAAATAAAAAGTCTATATAAGTAGTATCTTCATCTTCTTTAAAACACTTGTGACATTATGAAAGTGAAAGAGTTTTTTAAAAAGTCTTCAAAAGGCTCCAAGAAGGCAGAAGTACCAAATCACAGAGTTATTGTAGAAAGTCAGGCATCTTAAATGCTCAAATATACAGTGTTTATTGGAGTTCATTTCTTTGTATCCTTTCAGCTTGGACAAGGAAATTGGAATAGGTCAGCCACAGACTTCTTCAAAGCAATATTTTATTGTTTCATCTTTTTTCTTGCCTGATAATAGCTCTCAAGAGAAGAGTTGGTACAACATTCAGACAGTAGCATGTTAGTCTCTTCTTTATGGCCACTACACAGAACAATTTTTGAGTAGAGAAAAAGAAAAAAAATATAGCTAGGATGATGGAATTTAAAAAAAAAAATCTGCACTATGTGGAGAGGAAAGAAAAAATATCAGATCAAGTGGGACACCAAATATCCTTTTAATTAGTTATGTATTATATTGTCTGATGGAGATCTTGCTAAGGCACTGCTCTGCCTTTTCAAAATATTAAAAGCACCCTCAGAGCTGCAGAGCAGCAAGGACAGTGTTTGAATCCTCAAACCCAAAGAAATTGATATTAAGCTAGAAGTACTGACTGCAACTTTATCCTGTGTTATTATGTCAATAAAAATGACAGTAAATGTGATATGAAAACTGTATCTCAGAGTATTCACAAGACTTAAGTAATGAAACTTCACATCAACTTTGCACGGCAATAAAATGTTCCTTTTGAAGTTTTAATATTAAAATACTCAGAGAGAGCTTGCTGCTAGTGATAGAGTCGCTGTAAAAATACAGGCAATTAATTTCCCCATACTTGCCCCTGTTTCAGCATAGAGGTTCTGTCTCCATCAGAGGGATGAAAACTGAGGCAATCACATACCAGAGACATTCAGAGATGTGAGTGAATTAGAGGCAGAAGCCCCCAGAATATAATGTTGAGATTTGAATTCCTAGTTCAGTCCAATACTTTTGAAAATCTCACCTTGTGGGAAGAAAAATACAACTTGGGTGTTGGCCTTCTCCATCCATATTTAGGTGCATGTTACAGTCTGAGACCAGAACAGCCTGAAGTTCTGCAGACATCTTAGTTTTGGTGGGGATTTTGTGTTTGGTTTTTTGTTTTGTTTTGTTGTTTGTTTTTTTTTTTCTTACCAGCTCTTACTTAGATATTGTTTCTTTTTTTTATTTTATTTTCAGGATAACAAATATTGCCTAACATGATTTGTCTGAGACCAGAATGGAATTGGTGGCTGGGCCAAAAGCAAAATCCAGGGCCCTTCCTCCACTCTCATTTTCTAGACATTAGCTCATGTTCTTTGAAAACTACGTGCTGCAACCTCACTGCTATCACAGCCTGCATGGAGCTGTAATTTGGGATGACTTTGGCTTCTGTTGTGATTAAATTGGACTCTTATCATAACCCAAATAGGAGCTCTCGTTGTGTGTTTTCCCAGAACACAACAATATTGGCTCAGCCCCAAGCTGGCACTCTGCACCCCAGCCCTTGGCTGGGAAGTGGTGTCTGTAAATACATCCACATGCAAACACCCCTGTACACACACACCCTCACACACACACACATCCACACACTGCTCCAGGCACTGGGATGTGACAGGGACAGAGTCTCCAGAAGTCATGGGGAAGCTGCAAATTTTTTTGGGATGTAAAAAAGGACCTTGATGCTGCTTGAGACGCCGGTTCCTGCTCTTGGTGTCCATGGGGCCGTTGAAGCCTTTCAGAGATCAGCACTTAACGAGTCCACATAAAAGAGTTGCTCCAAGTTTTCAAATAAAGTTTAAAAGAAATCATTATTTTTCCTTTTATTTGACAACCACCCCTGGTGATACCCCTTCCTTCCCCAGCTCCTTGCATTGCTGGCTTTATTTTATCAAGGCAGGCAGCTCCACTTTCCAACTCTTTGTGACTAGGGATGAAGAAAGCTGCACATCCCACCCATCTGAACTTCCTGGCAAGTCACTCGGGTCTCACTGTCTCCTTATTCTGCTTGTTTGAAGGATCTATTTTTTAAAAAAGTCCTTCAAACTGCTTGGTAACAAGCTCTGTGCCCGGATGCCAGAGGGACAACACAGAGCCACTTTGTGAAGCGGGAGGCTGGCTGTCCTCCCCACTCACAGGGAGAAGGGTCTCACTCAGAAATGCACTTGGATGGTGCTGAAAGACGTCTGTCAAGTGGTCAAAGGGTCTCTGCACCTCGTTGGAGCCGGTCTTGGGAGAGGGAGGAGGGAAACCCCCATCCCAAGACTGTCTCTGCCACACTGGGAGATTAAGAATTAGTCTTTGTCCTTGGTAAAAGCCAGGGAGGGGAGGGACAGCTCCTGGGAGAAGCCTCGTTGTGTCCAACACACTTAGGCCAAGACCGTGGCAATTTCCCTTGGCAAACTGTCCTGGTCCCATCCCCTCCCTGTATCTTCAGGCTGCTTTTTGATTGTCTTCAAAGGGCATTTCTCCTCTGCTGAATCACAGTGTGTTCTGTTCATCCCTCTTTCCCAGAGAGTAAAAAGGATGCTTTGCAAGAAGCACCCAAAGGAACTAAATGTTACAAATCCCCCTGGTGCAGGAGAGCAGTTGTCTCACAGGGCTGAGATTCAGCAGCCGTGAGCCCTGAATACAATGTGCTTTCCACTGCAGCAAGCCTTTGCTTGGCAAAGCTTTTCCATCCAATGACTTATCTGCGTGGGCAGCAACACTTCCCTGTTGGTCTCATTCTTCCAACCTCCCTCTCCCACCTCAGCCATTGTCAACCTTCCAGTCACAGCTGTAAGCCAGTCTAGCAGCCCTCATTTCTTTTGGCCCCCTTTCAGGCTGTTTTAAGCCGTTTGACAAAGCCTTGAAATGACTTAATCCAAGGAGAAAAGGTTTGCAGATTACATTTGCTGGAGTAACTCCTGGATTTAGATTTCCTGCCTCCCTCTCAGCTCAGAAGAGGAGGTGTGTTCCTCAGTGACATAATGCCAGCAGCAACAGACTGAGTAACTCGCTCACCAGCCTTCCTGCTGCTCACAGATCACAGTAAGAACTCTCTAGAGAATCCTCAGAGGCCTCTAGTCCTGCGCTGGCAGATCAGGGATGAGGTTTTGTTGTTCAACGCAAACATCCTGCAGACCTCCATCACTGGAAGGATCACTTGCATGTCCTTCATCCCCACAATGTCACTGAATGTTTGTTGCTCACTGGGCAAAGTGTGAGGTTTGCCCTCAGGTAGTTGAGCTTTGCTAAGTCCCTCTTTGTTTGTCACCCTAATTTTTATTGCCATTTTAATTTGTAATGAGATGGCTGGGTAAAAGCAAGAAATGAAGCAGGGCATCCAGATATTTTCAGCCAGCTGTGAGACAGCTTGGAACTTCTACAGCACGCTATGGAAATGCCCTAGACACAAATTAAGGAGGAAAATCGGGTCTATAAAATGTTTTAAGGCATCTTTTTCAAACCTGATATATTTAAGAAAAATTGTTTTCTTCTGTGACAACAGAAAATAAAAGGAAATTCAAGACAAAGTGCAAAATAGAAACAAAAGAAAGACTCCATTGTTCATGGTCCCAGTCAAAGCTGTGCAACTGGGAATGCTACTGAATTTTTTAGCAGGGAAAATGAGAGAAGAGGCTCCCAATTTTCCCTACTCCCAAAGGTCTCCTTCCAGCAGTCCAGATTTAAATCTAACTCTATGTTCAGGTCCTTTGCCAAGTAGGAGCATATTGGGATTGCTGGTCTGAGCAATGGCCTTATGTTTGATTTTTGATTTTGATTAGGGCTAAAACAGAGGAGAAGGCAGAAGAGACCTCAGTTCCAGAAAGTGTTTGATGCAGGATAGAGTAAGTCCAGAGAATACAGAGCGTGCAGGGAGATACTGTGGCCTGAAATACAGGATGTGCCAGAAGCCCTGTGAGAAGTTTGATGGTGGGAGCTGAGCAGGCCAGTGGTGTTCTCATGGTGAGTGATGAGTGAAGAATATCTGCCCTGAAAGTCAGTGAGGAAAAATGCTGGAGACCTGAGACAACAAATTCCTATTAAGGCAGTGACGAAGGTGTGAAATGAATCATCATCAGGGACAGGTACTAAGCAAAGAGAGGTTCAGAGACCAGAGACTTTGTGGCTGCTCCATCCCTGGAATGTTCAAGGCCAGCTTGGATGGGGCTCTGAGCAACCTGGTCTAGTGAAATGTGTCCCTGCCCATGGTAGGACAGTGGGAATGAGGTGATCTTTAAGGTCCCTTTCAACCCAAACCGTTCCATGATTTATGATTCTAAAATTGGGACTGGCCCATGTTGCAGTATAGAACACGAGAGAAGCAAATCCTGTAGGGGTAAAGGTTAATGAGGAAGGTCTGAAATAAAAAAAAAAAAAAAAAAAAAAAAAAAAAAAAAAAAAAAAAAAAAGATGGAAATATTATGAGTTGTGGGAAAAAGAAGAGAGGCAAAAAGGGATGAAGCATTTCGACAAGGGATGTTCATAGTGCAGCAAGCTCAGTCCCATCTCCAGCCTGCTTGGCAGAAGGAACAAAGCAGAACAACCTTTCCAAAAGTGCCTGAAAAGAATCAGAGAACAGCTCCTGCTGTGGCTCGTTCTTCAGTCTCCAGTTCAAACACAACACAGGCTGTTTGTTCCCACAGTGCAGGGCTGACCCTGAAATCGTTCACGAGCCTTTGCTCGCTGCAGGCCCGGCTGGGGGCAGAGTTCCAGCCATCTGCTGCTATTTTTAAAACTCCAGGTTGCAGAAGGTTTTCTTTAGTTACCACCCCTCTGGGGATTGCCTTAAACAGAAGTGCACGGAGCAGCAGGGCCCCTTTGAGCATCCCAGGGATCCTGGGGGATTGAAGTGCAGCAGGAATGGAGGCAGGACTGATTTTGCACAAATGAGAGTTTTTAATGGAACATCCATTCCTCTGACTTCTCAGCTCTGGAGGGACTGGGAGGCTTCAGGCTTTGATATGTAACCACCAGGCAGCAGTTGGGCCAGCTGAGAGAGCTACCAGCTGAATTTGGGTAAGGAAGACGTGGAAAAAGAGCATTGCTGTCAGAGCTTTCTTGGATGTCAGCGGATGTTGAGGACCATAGAAATGAACTTTTATACTCAGAAATTTCACCCACCTTGTTAGAAACATTACTTTATACACCCAAATTCAAGGTTTCTCCTGCAGCCTGGCACTCCACATGCTGCCCTTCCTACTTACATCTCCATCAGAGTAACTTTTGGCTCCAAGCATTCCCAGGGAATGCCCCAATTTTGCTTTGGCTGTCCTGTCCCATGTCCCATAAAAGACTGAGATCCCGAAAATCTTCACAGAACAGTCAATCTTTTTCCACCAGTTTGAGGGACAGATTAATCAGACAACCAAAGTGTTAATGTTCTGCTGGATTTCTATCTCAGTATAGGCAAATAATTTCTGTCTATATCTAGATGTGATTAAGAGGCAGTTGACACACTGGATTATAAAATCCTTCTTTCTCACCAGACAGGACTAATTTAAAGTCTTCTCTAGTGCTTGTCATCCATGCTGGCAAGGAATTACATTTTATTTTTGATCATTTATATATTTGCCCTTTAGATATGAAACTGAGCTATAAGTTCAAAACTGGAGTCTAAAGATCCAAGTCAAATATTGCAAATGTTTTTATTTTTATTGAAAAATTTGTGATTCTTTAAAAATATTTTATTTGAAATTACAGATGCTGTTTGCATATATCTGCATAGGCATATACAAGGGAGACAGGAATCTATTAGAATCTACTGAGATCAATATTGTCAGGGAATTTTCCTGTTATTCAGCTAAACCTAATTTTGTCATCTGAATAGTTTTCATGTTTTCAAAACTGAATGCAGCAGACCTGCAGTGACTTTAATAGATGTTTAAAAATTTGCCTCACACATGGACTCCTACCTTGCCAACATCTAAATTTAGATGTCTTGGCTTACAAGTCAAAGTAAATCTTCTCTGGAATAACAGAATTATACTGTTTCTCAAAACTATTAAGAACAATAATCTGCTTCAAAACATCCACAAAATACAGTGTGAAATGATAATTTTTTTCCCTCCAACATAAAAGCATAATAATTAAAAACAAACAAACAAACATACAAAAACAAACAGCAAACCAAACAAAAAGAAAACCAAAATGAAGCAATGAAAAGAACTGTTCAAATCACGTCTATGAATTTAATTAATCAGCTGCAAGTTGAGTCTCCATCTAAATTCACCCAAGAACTGTGTTACATCTTTGCTGGGATAACAGGAGTTGGAAAAGTGTGTTCCACACAGTCTCATTAGTAATTTTACATAACTCTGGCCCACATTCTTTTCCATATGTGAGGCTCCATGCACAGGATGTTCTACACCTACATCTGCACACGTTGCTTTCCTGAGTCACATGGAAGTCATACTCTAGTCTGAGAATCCAGCTTGGCACAACAGAGTGTGGGATCCCACTGGTTTCCATACCTCACCTACCACCAAATCCCACATATTGCCAATTAATTACATTTGCAGACCTGGCAGCTCTTCCAGTTCTATTCCATTTTCTTTATTCATGCAAAACACTCAAGTGACTTTACTAAGTGAATCTCTTAGAGCTGTGCATTATTTAAATCATTTATGTTGATTTATGTCTGGAATAAATGCATGGTGCTGAAACCCTACAGTTTTTCTGAGGCTATTATTAAAATTTAACAATGAATTCAATGTTTGAATGGGCTCAGGAAACAGCTATTATTTATCAAGGAGCCAAAGTCAAGGCTTTTTAACAATATTGGACAAAACTGGTTAATTGGACAAACAATCCCTTAAGGAAAGAAAGAGGTTATTGTTCATGCAGTGGAAACCCCAGCATAATAATTAACCACTCTGGATGTTTTGACAAAGGTCAGAGGCAATAGAAGCTCAAAATGCTTGAAAATCCATGTGAGAAGCTCTCATGTGACAAGGCAAAGTACTTGAAAAAGGACATAAACAGAACTCAAATTCACGAATCTGAAGTGCCTGAATCACTTAAGTGTTCACACAGAGACTCAGTTGTCTTTAAGGTCCCTCAAAGCCAAAAGTTCAAGTTCTGGACATGTCCATGTCTTCCCTCTTGCCAAAGCTTGACCAGGAGTCAGAAATCAGTAATTTCTCTAAGTTCTCTGAAAATAGTCACTCCCAAATTCCACATATCAAGAGGACCAGGGCTCTTCCCCAAAGTGTCATTCCTCTTGTTTGATCTTAACTTTGCAAAAGTTCATTTCCACGTACCCACTGGACAGAGATAGGTGGCCACTGAGAGCAATTCCCTCCTAAAAATGTCACCAAGGCATATTGTTTCTGGATAGGTTTGTATTAGTAAGTAAAATTTTCCAGTGCTTCTCTGCTAAACCCAAGGGCAAATAGTATTATAGGAGCTGCAATTAAACAACTAAACTCTCCTCCTCCTGTTCCAAGGTGGCTTCATCCAAACTGCTTATGGCAAGAGTTTCCTTGGCAGTTTTTGAGCAGGTGTTTCCTTGGGTTTTTGCAGTAGTGAAGCACAACTTTCACGTGCCTTCCAGACTTTTACCTGCAAACCACGGACGTGGAAATGCGGACCTACACCCATGAAACATGCAAAAAGATGTGAATGTGGCAGCCTCAGCGAGGACAAGAATGAAAAAGAAAATGCCCTGGAGACAAAATACCTGCCTGTGGCAAACAAACTGCAGTCTGTCAGGTCAGGGCTCCTTCATTACTCATCTTTGCAAAGAAAGACTCATTGAAGTACACTTAAAAGTTTAACAGAAATGGAATGACATGGACTAGCAAAGAATGTGTGTCAAGTTGTCACAACACAGATCTTTCTGGCTCTCACACATTGAAATAGGTTTATGAGAATCACTCCCTTGCCTGGCTTGAGTCTTGGCCAGCCAGAGTTGAGGTCAGATCTCTTACAGCACACATGAAAGTACTGATGTCCCCTCCCTTGTGTGACCAAACACTTTTCATGCTACCATGACAACACAAAACACTGGAAAGCCAGATAGGAATAGAACTCAGCTCCTTTTTCACTCCTTGAACAATGTTAAAACAATTTGGGGTAAATCAGATCTGGCTCCAAGAGAGAAAGTACAGTTACAGTACAAGTGGCCTCTCTTTCCCACACAGGACTGATGGGATGTGGTATCAGGCAGACCCATCCTTTCCCATCCTCTCCCTTATAGTGCCAGTTACTTCTTCATTAAGCAATAACGTGAAATGGTGAAACCAGGAAAAAATTGTAGATCAGGAAACCAAGTGTGTTCTGCACCTTGTTGTTTTTATAGTCACAAACATCTGTTGGACACGTTGGTACCTGCAAGTGCTTCAGTTACTTTTCAGGGGAAAAAAAATTTAAAAAAAAAAAAAGAAAAACTATGACTGTTTCCAGCAATTGCACTTAACAGCCACTTTTTGCCAAGGGTTGCTGCTTGGCTCCCATGCTTTCAGGGAACATTGTTTTGTTTGCTTTCAATGGCAAAGAAAAAAATGAATCAATAAATGGTCCCTCCAGGTTTTTGTGTAGGAGTAAGGATACACCCTCTAGAACGGGGAACTGAGCACAAGCTGAAGGGAGAAGAGATTAAATGGAGGGATCACCTCTAATTTTTATTCGTTCTTCTCAGGGCCTTGAAAATAAAGGGTAGAGGAAAAGAAGAGAAGGGGGAAAAGAAATTTCTAGAAATGTTACCCAAAAATGGGCAAATAGTATCACTATGTTGATAATTTTCCACAAGCTTCTTAATCCCTGCTCTAAGACAAGAATAGAAACAAAACAGAGGAAATGGCACAATGAGGGCAATTCACGGCAAACTTTAGAGCATGACAGATCAGGAAGTCCAGGAAACCATGAACAGGGGAGTGTATTGAGTTTCTGAGATTCTTTTTTTTTTTTAATCAAAATCTATAAATCTCATGGCACAATGATTAAAAAAGGTGCAGACCTTTCGTTCAGGCAGGCACAGCTCAGGGGGAGTGGGGTATAGAGTTCAACCAAGGTGAGAGGAGAAGAAATCCTTTTGAGTGCTAACAAAGTCCACAAAAAAAGTTGCCTTGTGTGCCCTGTGTCACTTCCCTCCATCTATTTTTTGTTCCTCTGTTTATTTTGTGCTCAGTTTTTTACCAAATCCTAAAGTATACTGTGGGGTTTTTCTCACATTATTACATTCAATAGGCCTGACATCCACATCTAAACACTCTAAATAGCTGTAGAGGAACAGGAATGCCATGGGCAGGTGTCCATGGATACATGGAAGTGCTCAGGAGCACAGGTCCCTAGAAAGTTTTATGAGGAAACAGAGACACACAGCAACAAATAACTGATATGGTGGTGAATTGGGGTTTTATAAGGGTTGGGGTCAAATTAGGCTTTCCCAAAACAAATAACGGTCTATGACTGTGGCTTCAGCAAGAATAGGATTTCACTGAGAGGGTTTAAGTTAAGTCCTACTACTGTCAAATCAGAATTTAGCCTGTGAACTCCCTTTTCAGATCTGAACATATTAGATTTGTCCAGCAGCAAAAGGGAATCTTGAAGTCAACAAGAACTGTGCCTTCTCAGGAACATCTTTCATAGAATTGTGTGGCATATTAATTTCAAGAACCTAACACTATGTGATCTTGCCAATGGTTAATGTCTAATTAGCAATTAATCCACTTAAACAGAGGTTTGATTTTGCAATTCAGCTTTGGAAAGTCTATAAAAGGATGCATATGTCCCCAGAAGATATTCTGGGCTAATTTCCGTAACGTGAGACAACTTAAATACCCAAAACATGGTACTTTCAAGGACATCAGGCTTGAATGAAACCCAGAACCATTCTTGACCCAGATGTTTACTAGAACCCAGGCTTCAACTGAATCATAACAACCATGTTCTTAATATAATTTATTGTGTGACTCTTGGCACGTCCAAACTTCAGCTGCTTAAGAGAAGGGAAAACACTGAAATACTCTGAGAAACTCTGTATTAGTATTATTGTGTTATTCTAATTTTTAAAAACATTGCACTGTGAATTGTGACTGGTGCAGCTGGTGGATATGGAAGGACAATGGAAGCTTCCTGGAGTATTGGCTGTCATTATGTTGGGTTTCAATTGCCTTTCTTCCCTTGCACGTGTTAAAAGTCTGTGTAGAGTTGACCAACCCGAAATCTAAAATTAAATGGCCACAGTTACAATGGGAAGGCAGAATATGTATTTAATACTAAAGATAGATGGCTAAAGTTAGGAATCATATCTCCACAGATTGCCTATAGAGTCAATGGAGTGACAGGGGTTTCTCCAGTGATGAATCCAAAGCACCTTCCTCGGGTTTCTTCCAAGTTATATCATGCTGGAACATGCAATAACCACAGGATAATTTGTCAGCTTTCTAAAGCACAGAGCGAGAGCCCCTGCAAACCCCTGGGATCACACCTGACCCTCAGACAAAACTCAGTGGATCATCTTTGCATTGCTCACCTCTGCCCAGGAAAAGTTTGGGAGACTGTTAGTTGGGATGGACCCATAAAGGCATGGAAAACCATGTTCCTGGACTCGGGAATATTTCCCTCTGCTTTGTCCCTTACAGGGAGTGCAGGTATTTGTGTGCTGTGGGTTACTTGATGGGTGGCTACTGAGACCGTGGTAGGTGGTCCCCAGGTAATCTATGGAAGCATCTGCCCTTTATCATCTTCCCTGTGAGGGTGGGGAGGCCCTGGCACGGGTTTCCCAGAGAAACTGTGGCTGCCCCACCCCTGGAAGTGTTCAGGGCCAGCTTGGATGTGGCTGTGAGCAACCTGGTCCAGGGGGTCACATCCCTGCCCATGGCAGCAGGGTTGGAACTGGATGACACTTCAGATCCCTTCCAACACAAACCATTCCAGGATTCTATGATTTTTTTCCTCTTAGAATGTGCAACAAATATAGAGGTTTGTGCCTGGGAATCACCAGACAACTATCAGTCCACAGATCAGGAATTCTCAGTGCTACATCACTGGAGCTGTTCAAACAAATGTTTGAGTCCCAGGCTTGCTCTGTCAGCTCTGTCGAGTTTCTGTCTGATCACATTTGCCCACTTGACATTTGCTAGTGGGTTTCAGTATTTGCTGCTTCATGCTTTTAATTCCTTTGCTGGGTGTCTTCCAAATGTTTTAATGAGATGATAATAACTTTGAAGTGTTCTCCTCCAGCACAAAGCACAACCCTTTGTGCCGGGAGGGAACAGCCACGGCCTGAATTGCTGTTCTCAGTTCAGGATCTGAGCACTACAAAAACACTTTAAGTGGACCATTAAGCTTTGCTTTCTTTAAGAAGAAGGGAGGGGTTTAAGCCTGGAATGCTCCTGAATTTTTTTTCATTTAATTTCCTTAAGAGCTTTCCTGTAAAATGTTTAAAGGTTATCACTGTGAATAAATGGTCTAGTGGAAGGTGTCCCTGACTATGGCAGGGCGTTGGAACTAGATGACCTTTAAGGTTCCTTCCAGCACAAAACTGCCAATGATTCTATGATTCTGTAAAATACACCCAAAAAAAAAAAAAAATCACAGTTTGTTTATTTTGATTTGGATTGTTTCTTTGTGGGTTTTTTTTTTTCACTAGTGAAACAATTATTGTACATCTTTAATGTATTTTATTTATTATTTTGGTGATCATTAGGCAGAGCAGCTAACATGACATAGGCCTATTACACCCTAAATGAGAAGCCAGTCTTGCTTCTCTTTAAAGTTTTGGACTTTGAAGTGCAGAAAATTAGCCAAGATATTGCTCTTTGCAGGGAGGAACAAATTTTGCCTAAGGAACAAATTGTGAATCTCACATTTCCTCCATCACTAGCAATGTTAATTTACCTCAAGCTTATCAAAAAAACTGTTTACTTTGGGTGATTTCTGCAGCTGTTCTGTCTCAGATTTTGTAAGACAAAAAAGGTTAATTTGGAGTCAATGGATACACTGGGACAACAGCAAATAAAATTGAAAAGATATTCTGGAAAGTGGGTAGAAGGTTGTGGTATCTGCTTCATTTCCAAGTATAATTTGGATGGAGTTTAATTCCAGGTGAGGGCCTGCTTTTCCTGTCACAAAAACAAGGAACACTCCTTTCCCCAAAGGGTAGCATCAAATCAAAGGAGCAGTCAAGAGAGGAAAAGCAGAAATTGCCTCAATCTTACCACCTGAAGGATGGTACAGAAAATGAAATTGCATTGTGTTACACAGCAAATCAAAAATCAAGAATCATGAGCAGTTCCTGTGTTAGCACAACTGATTTTGTTTATTTTGAAACCACCCCAAAATCCAATCATGCTCTATGTACACAGACAATACACGGGATAGCACTACAAGTGTAGATAAGAGAGATAAAATATATTCTGGTTTATTTTGCTGGTGATTTTCCTTTTTATTATTTTTTTTTTCATTGTACATCTGCTCAAGTTGATGAAATGATCCAACCCATATGGATTCCTGTGTCAATCCTCTCTCAGTTCCCATGCCTCACTGTCTCTCTAAGAGGAGACATCTCTCCCACTACCCCTGGAGTGTTTATCTAAATGGTGGACTGTGCTGATTTTTTTATTTAGATTCCCCTTGGGCCTCATTTCTTATGGAAAACTCTATAGTGCAGGACAAGTACATCAGCATGTATCTGCTTTAACTATACTCTATAGTTAGTAGGTAAGACCAGCTAATGCTTTGGGTTACTCAGGAAATCATAAGTAGCACACACACAAAACCAAAAACAGAAAATAGTCTTCCAAATCATTTAGAATGTTAATTTTTTCCACATTTCCAGTGTCATTTATTTTGCTAAGCACTGCTGCAATTCTTTTCTTTCCACTTGTCTTTATGCTCTTATTTTCTTACAAAACAGTATACTAGGCTTTCTGTATAAAACATATATATAAACATTTATATATATATATATAAAAAAAAAACAAAGCAACGACCCCCAAAATGGACTTACACACAGGTATGTATTTGTCCCTAGTTAGAAAATATACTGTGTGTCCATCTATTTGTTGTCCCTGAATGTCCCAGTGCTGGGTATTGGAATGGGGTCACAAAGAAAGGGGACTTCTATTCTCCTTGTTTTGCTTTAAAACATACAGATAAATTACATAAGATGAACAAAAGCAGAGTAGTCACAGGAATAATAAAATCCTGCTCACACACTGGCACCATGTTGTTCTTGTGGCCATTGTTATTACTACTCTCCTATCTGACTTCTAGTTATTACTTCCCAGGAATTAATATATCTGTACATTGTTTTTTGTCCTATATTCTCTCCCCTCACCATGAGCTGGATGCAGGGTCAGGGAGAATGAAGCACTAGAAAGTCTAAAGGATCCCAAGACTCTAGAGATTTTTACCCTGCTAAACTTTTCTGGCCTTCTCTCTCAGAGAAGACCAAGCACTTACAAAATTATGGTTAATTCTACATACCAAGTAATTTTTAGTAGCCTTTCATTACAAAAGACACTTCTGGACAATGATTTGAGACAGATTTTTTTCCCATGCATTGCTGGCATCAGATCCCAGCCTTGCATCTTTGTATAAATGCTTTTTTTCAGATGTAAGTCCTCCCATTATGATGGTTCTCTGTCCTCAATATCTATTCTTTCAGCAAACATACTGGTCATTACCAAATGATGTGGTGGAAGAACTGCCCGTGCTAAATACACCAGATATATAAAAAAAAAAACCCACAAGCCAAACATTATTAGGATTGGGGACATAAAATGAAATCCATATTGAATTAAAAAAAAAACAACAAAGTACTGCTTGCTGGTTTACAAAGAGTCTATAACACTGATAAAATCTTCGGAAACCAATGTGCTGCTTTTTTTCTTTTTTACTTTTTTCTCTTTTTTTTTTTTTTTCCCCCCCCTTCCTCCTTGTCCTTTTTTTATTTCGGCTTCATTTCCACACGGGAGTTCATGTCATCTCCTTCCAGGTCGTACTCTTCCACTTGGCCACTGGTCCACACCTTCATGCGGTCGGTCAGGTCGCTGGTCCTGGGGGCCAGGATGAAGTCGTAGATCAGGGCAGCACTTGCTCCTCCAATGATTGGGCCAACCCAGAAGATCTGAAACACAGGTCCATGCCCAGTTAATGCATCGGGTCTTTCTGCATTTGAAGCTCCTCTGCAGAGTTCCTCATTCTCACAGGAAAAATGACACCGAGAACATCGAACTGACGCTCTGTCGCCTGAATGTTTGTTTAAGCAAATGGCAAGAGACCAGGAATTTCTCACCATGAACTGGTGATAGACCCAGAGGTGAATAACTGTGACTGTGTTGCCAAGTTCTGATATTTAAAATCGGGTATCTACTGCTAAAACATCTCTGCTGCTCCAGGTAGGTTTGGCAGCAGAGCACAGTTTTAAGACTACAGGGCATTAAAATCCATTCTCCCACTACCTTCCAGGGATGGGTGAATTTGAAAGTATTACTTAATGAGAACCTAATTAAGAGTGTAATTTGCTATTAGGTGCTCTTTAGTTATGATATTGCTGTAACTGAACTGGTCTAACCATTTAAAACAAAGTTTGGAAGGAGAGGTAAGAAAAGGATTTTAGTAGACAGGTTGATTTTATTAGAAATAACTGCTGATATTGAAAGATTTGAAAGGCCAAAGAGTCACTGAGTTTAAAACTTTAATTCAGAAGGACCAGAAGTCTGACATAAGTTATTACCTCTATCTCCTTCTGTCTGTACGAAGGATAACACTTTTTCTATTAAATTCTGAAAATACCAACTACTAGCTTAGTTGCTTTACCCAAGTACCCCAATAGAAATTTTTGTGGGAAATATTTTAAAATTTCCCCAGTATCTTCTTTTCTATTTTATTCTTTAGATTAAAATGGCCTCCATACCCGTGAACAATTTTCACAACCCGTTGTAGTATCACTCAATTTCCACCAATGCCTATGAAACTGACTGTCAAAATCATGAGTAGGAGAGTTGGAATAAGCTACATTTTATATATTCAAGAACATATGCTCATTTACAACTTTTTTATCAGCCTTCTTTATTGAGCTTTGGTGAAATAGATACATTTTTATGAAGTTACTCATTTCAACCACATTTAACCACAGAGAATAATCTAAAATTCATAGTGTTTCCAGAGCACTTATCCTTGAAAACACATGAGCAGACAATTAACTTGAAGATGTTGAACATTTTATTGGCTTTCAAATATTGGATGATCCATTTCCAGTTTATAAACCTGATTAAGAATCTTCCTAAATTGGGTTTTACCATACCAGGCAGCAGCACTTAACAAACTCGGTTTAAACAATAAATACACAACACAGGATTTTGTGTAATAAGGCTTAAACATCTAAAGTGTTCAAAATAAATAAATATAAAGGGAAATAACCAAGGAAAATCTACTGTATTACTTTGAACACAGAGACTGAATGAGCTTGGGGGTTTTCTGATTGCCCAAGGCTGGTCAGGAGCGAAGGGAGATTTTTCTTTGTTAAATGAAATGGCAACTCACTGAGCTGGCCCTGATGATACGTGTTTAAATGCTTCTGACCTTGTCGGTTATGCATATTCAGAGGCTCTTTTAAGGTAATTTATCCAACTTACCCAGTGATTTTCAAAGTTGTTGGCGATCAGTGCCGAGCCGAAGGATCTGGCCGGGTTAATTCCGCAGCCGGTGTAGTCGATCTGGAGATGGGGGAAGAGAACCAATGTGAGGCACTGAGGCACATGTGGCACCTCCATTCCACAGCAGGGCAGGTGGCAGCCTGCAGCAGGGTTTGGATGCTCACAACAGCTTTATTCACCCCACCCATCCTTCCTCGGAGAAAGGAGGAAGAATGTTTGCCCCGTGTTTGTCCTGTCCCACCAGGGAAACGGGTCCTACACGGCAGCTCCTATCAGGTGTGCCACCTCACCACCTGCTGCCACAGCCACACAGCCCTAGAAATAAGGGCCATGTGTGTTGCAGAAGCAAGGAGAGTCTCAGAAGTGGAAGGAGAAGGAAGAAACTATCACTGCCCCATCATCTTCCTGCCTTCACTGGCTCGTCCCGGGGTGGGACACGGCAGGTACAAATTGTGAGGGCTAAAACTTACAGCAAGCAGATGCCCCAGGGCAACAGAGAGACCAATGGCCAAGGGTGCTGATCCTGAGACATCATTCCTCCTCCGGTCTGTGGTGGCCAGGACACACAACACCAGCTGGAAGGTAGCAATGATTTCGATCCCCAGTCCTTGGCCGGCGTTGATTCCCTCTGAAAGCTGCAGGGAGACAAGAAGCAAAATGTCACTTGATATTGCTACCTGATTTCAACCAGTGTAACAAAGTTTTGCAGGATTTATTTTATCAATAAGAAAATGTAGACCTGCACAGCCATTTCTGTGCAAGTGAATGGAAATTAGTTTTGAATCTTGCTCTGCAGTAGTCAAGTCTAGGCATAACCAAACTCCTTGGTGATTCAGCGTGGTTGAGTGGCTGCTGAATCCAGACAAAGTAGACACTCAACCACTGCACAGAATGAGAACATGGCTGATCTACACGTGAGAAACAAACAAGCCAGAGATTCTCCCTCAGCAGAGTTTACTTTTTCAGAAGTGAACAGTGGTGCCTGAGGACATCAACTCGTTGCTTCTGAGATTTCCACATTAATATTAAGATACCTACACTGGGAATCAATTGGCTGAAGATATTCCTCTAATTCCACTTAAAATGACCTGAGCTATCCACAGTGTTGCTGTGGGGCTGGTAGATATAACACAAATCCTACAGAGGACCAAAGGTGACTAAAAACCCTCTAGATGTCAATATTTAGGCAGTGTATCTCTAACTTGGACAGGTAATGGATGTAATCATTGGAGAGGAGATCCATTCAGCTGATGAAATGTAGGTGATCATTGAAAGTTCTGTCTTTTATTTTGTATGGATCTAGTTTGACTACAAAGATCTTGGGCACTTAACTCAAATGTAGATTCTTTTTGTCCTAAGCTAAGACCTAAACTAAATCTCATTCAACTTCTTTGGGATCTATAAAAGAGCACCCACAACTCAGGAATCCTCAGGAGTTGAAGGAAGAAATATTTCAGCTTCCTCCTGAAGCAAATCAGATTGTCTAGAAAAACTCAAACTGGCAGACATAGATATTCCAATGGTATTCTTAGTCATGAAATCAATAGAGCTTCTTATAAATGTAAATGCTGTATGACACACTGAAACCACAGTAATCACATAAATGAACATTACAGAGTAGAAATGCTGTCAGTATTTCAGGAATACTGGTGGAAATTTGTGCTTAAGAAGAAACCATGGAGCTAAACCATTTTTATAACAAGTTTTGAGTTCTAATTTCTGTGTTCAGTGGTGTCTTCATGAAGTCAAGGCAAGACTGTTGCTGAGCTGAATAACATGGTGTTAAGCAGAAATAACTCAATTGCACGGACAGGATGGGACATGAGCCTGGACACAGGCCAGAGAAACTGAGACTGGGAGGGACTCGGAGTAGGAAGCAAACTCTGCAAAACTTCTGCTCAAAAATACTGCTGTCAGGAGGTTACCCCTTCTGTCAGAGCCTCTGCATTGAAAATTGCCCGGTCATATTATGGCAAAACTATAATTACATGTCGTTGTGACCTGTCCAGAACAATGAAACCATGGGAAATCTTGCCATATATCTGGTTTTGTGGTTTTGTGCTCTAATTTCCCCCAAGCTAATATTTCAAAAACCTTAAAACTTTAAGATGTTTAACTGAACCCTTTCACTGTCCACCTTTTCTACTCACTTTTCTTGTTTCTTATCTGTGACAAAGTAGCATCATATGAAATCCTTCAGTACTGAAAAAAGCCTCCGTTTTTGGTCATCAGAAATCTGCTTAGCTACATAAAAACAGTGAAAATAAACTGATTTCCAAGTCCTGCTAATCTGAAGCATTAATAATATATTTTTATGTCTTGTTCTTCAATATGCAGGAGTGATATATTCTCAGTTAAAAGAAGTTTATCCACAAATAGAAGGGAATCCTGGTTGAAATCGTTATGATATTTTGGTCCCTTCAGCATCCATACAGTAGAAACTGAAATCAGTTAATGAAACCTTCAGCATTAATAGGACTTACATGTGAGATGTATCAGCCTGACACAAATATATACATGTGAGACAGCACTGAAAATTGCATGGTGCAGAAATTCATGCTGAATTCCTGATACATCTCTAAATTAATATTCCAGTACTTAAGCCATCCCCTGTTAAAAATAAACACTGTTTTTCACTGCAGAGACAGTGGGATTTGTGGATCTCAAAAAATTAGGCTTCAAACAGGCTTCTTGATATCAAAAGAAATTTAGGAATCTGGATTGTAGACTCTCCAGAAAATTCTACTCACATTTGGAAGACCAAATGGCCAAACTTAAATCCAGGTGTCTTAGCAAAGAAGTGACTGATGTACACACACCCAAAAGCAGAGAAGAAACGAAATTCTTTTCTATCACAATGAGACTTTTAAACCCCAGAGAATCCACATCTGAGGTCTGACGCATCAATGGCAACATTTGACAAGCCCTGACATTTTAGAACATGAAACACTGACCAGCCATTAGGCTTCCCCTTCATTGGAAGGGCTTCTATAAAAGACAAAAGACGACAAGAGCAAAAACTGTGTCTTAAAAAACCTGTGACAATCCTTATCTTTGAGAGGTGAAAATCATATTCTTCCTTTCCCTCCAGGACAAACACATCCTCCAGCTGACGTGACTTGAGGTCATTCTCCCTGCTAATCAACACTTATTGATGGGCTGTGTGGAATCAAAGAAAACCTGGAAATGTCATAGGAAAGCTCTTGCTTTCCTCTAGCGTGTGATTTTACACAGCCTGCCAGGAACGTAAGATCCCAGAGCAAGGGCCCTGGGACCTGTTCCAAAACGAGGCAAAACTTGGAAGTTCTGCTTTGCTGCGGCATAACAAGGAGAGTAGGAAGGTGCATTTCCTTGTGTCATGTTAAAATGCACATATATATGTGTATATTTATGTTTATATCCTCTCTGTCAGAGGATTTGCAAGTGTTATCTGGCTGCCAGTGCAACATTTTGCACCTTTTGAATCTGCTGGTTTAAGCTCTTGGCAGAACCAGGTAAGCACAACCAATGTGACTTCGTTGTCCTCTCCTTGTATTTTCCGTTTGTTATTCTCTTGGGGTTTTTTTAAGGAAAGCTTGGATTTTTGCAGGATATCTGTCTCCAGAAGCTTCAGGGCTGTCTAAAGCTTAATCCAAACCTAGTAGGATGCAGTACCATATATTAATCCTATCTAAAAATCAGCAGCTGGTCTTAACATCTGGCAGTCTCCTACAGAGAACATCGAGAATATGAGGTGACCATGTCTCTGGTGCCTAAATAGACAAAATAATGCCTCAAAACATAAGAAACAGCCACCTCTACTGCAGTGTTGGGGTGAAGGGGCCCTTTTCCAGTGACTGTACCCACACTGCAGTGACTTTTTTCCCTTCATTGGTCACAAGATCTGTGAGCTGACACTGCATTTGCCTTTCATGAATCTGCTGGAAAGTCTCTGACATCTTCTCCTCTCAGCCTGAAAATGGTCATTAAAGTCACAGAAAAAAATATCAGAGGACAAGGAACAGCTCAGGGGCTCCCTGAGCTTTTCATGCTTCAGACTTGGGAGACTTGAGTAGATTCAGTGCTTGAAGGAGCCCAATACACTTCAAGGGATTAAAATGAAACACACAGGCCCACGTTCATCTCCAACACAGTTTCACACACCATAGGAGTCTGTCCAGACTTCTCCGTTTTTGTTCACATGAATAATTCCACGAAACTTCATTTTTAGGGCACTATTTTGATGGAAGAGGGACCAGAAACACACATGAAAAATGGGTTACATCATTGACAAGAGCTGGGAATTAAAGGCAGATACATTCATCTGATCAGCTGAATCAGTCTTGGCTGCATTAACTTGCACTGAGTAATTAATTCTCTCTTGGCTGTCACAGCACCCAGATGACAAGCAGAAACCTCCATGTAGACACCCCAAGGGAGGTGTATCCTATGAGCAGAATTCCACCATTTCCAACCATAATGATTCTATGATTAATATTTTTACCCCGGTTCCCTGTGGATCTAAACAACTGCATGGAATAAAAATCAGCTGTGATTCAATAAATGTATAGAAATCAAGTCTTATTCTGAAAGCTCCTGAAATGCAACTGATTGGAACCTAAGGAAGAACTTAAGGCAAGTTGGAGCACTCTGCTCTGCATTACTGGAGATGGAATGAGTTACAATACTGGGTCCCCATTCAAATATTAATTTATCTGTTAATGCTGCTCCTGAGAAATCCAGTTTGAATTCAGTGCTGCCCCCGCTTTGAGCAAGAGGTTGGACCAGACACCTCCTGAGGTCCTCTCCAAGCTGAATTATCACATAAGAGACCTTGGTTCTTTGGAAAGGTCCTTCCTGGGGGAAGGTTTGGGGCAGGATTGCCTCAGTGCTGCTCTGGCTCAGCGGAGTTGATGTCTGGAAGCAGCTGGTGACAGAAGCAAATGGAGGAACCCCAAGTGGTGGATCAATCCCTGTGAAGGCTCTGAACAGATCTGCTGGTGATATAACACGTACTGCTCAGTGACTCAAGAGACGTGAGCTGTAATCAAACAAGGACTGTTAAACTGAGGGAAATATTAGTGAAAAATCACTTTCTGGCCACAAACATGGCACTAACCAGCTGAGAGGAGCACCTGCTTTTTGTCTGAGGAAACGGGGAGCGGTCGCATTGCTTCCAGTTCTCCACATCAGGCAGGAGGCAGGAACTGTGGAATTCGTTTCTCAGAAGTGCCCTTAGCTGCCATGTCTAGCTGACTGACTTCCACAGCAATAATTTGGGCAAATTAATGGTATGTTTTCTTTCCTTTTGATTTTTTGTTTTGTTTTGTTTTGTTGTGGTTTGTTTTTTTTTTAGGACAGGATATTTGTCCGCTGTCCGCCTTCAGAAGAGAAATGGGGACAGGAAATTAAACTGGCCCAAGGTAAACCCTGCTCTGTACTTCTCCAGTACCTTCATATTTTTCTCATTATGAGCAAAAGTATATCAAGTCCAATCCTGTTTCCCGTTATATGGATAAGGCAGTTTGTTATGCAAGGCAGTTCCATCCCGTGGTGCTGTGCTCCACCTCATCCAACAAACCCAGGACTCTAGCTTCTAGGGTCCAGCTTACTTTCATATAACAGGGATTAGTTTCTCATCATTCCTGAAAAATCATAGGCCTCTGGAATTGAAGAGGTCCATTTTTTAGCAGGGAAATGTCAGCTTTCCCCATTCTTATGAAACACCACTGGCTGGTGTGCTTCAGAGGGAGAAAATTTAAGGCAAAGCAATTTAGTGAGACACATCACTAATGGCTGGGAGTTTTTTTCTTTGTATATCTCAGCCATGCCCACTAAATTATTACCTTATCTCTGCCATGGCAGCTATTTTTCTTAAAAGCAGATCTTTAGCATTTTATTCCAAAAAAAGTCTTGCAATCTTACTGCATTTTATTTCTGCAGCTTAAACTTTCCCTTCTTTGATTCTCCTTCTTTTTCTTAATAAGTGAAACTCTTCACATTGGTTTAAATGGTTCATTCTCTCTTCTTCACCCCCTGGCTTGAAATATTCATTATTCTGCTTTATACCAACTATCATTTCAGCGTTTAGCTGGGCAAAGTTCTTCAATGCAATGTTCTTCAAATGTAATCTCAGAAATTCATGTCCCTACTTCCCTGCAAACCATCTCCCTTTGCCTCACCTGCCATTTTTTCAGACTTTTGTCACTCTTTCAGCTCCAACTCTGTCATGAAAAGAACTTGATAACTTCCACCTTAATAACATACCTTTCTTCTGCTGGAATTCTGTCCCAGATCTCCATAGCTATAACTCTTCCTTTAATTGATAGTCAAAATTTATTCAGAGATTTTTATCCCTGGCTATTTGACTGCAGTTATTCACTTTAACAGTATCACCATGAAATGGATGTTTCTATACCCATTATTTGATTGTTGGGGATTCAGAGAGCACAAAAGACTCATTTCTTTAGGAAGCAGAGACAGGCAAAGATCTAAAGAGTTTCACTTAAAATTATATGACAGGAGCACTCAGAAGCTGCTTATGAATTAGCTTTGGATCGTGTCCTAGATCAACAACAGAAACATTCAGCAGAACCTGGGGACAAAACATATTGTCCTCTGCTAGATTATCCTTCCTATAAATACAGCCTTAAGAGCTCTAAAGGGGACTCATTCAATTCCCAACGCAGAAATCATATTTTCCGTTCTTTGGACAGCAGACACCCTCCAGGAACAGGATTAACCTCCCTCCTCCCACCCTCTCTAAGGGCTGAGGAGAAACCAGCCAGGGCTTTGTGTCACAGCAGCCTGGTGAAGAGAAGAGAGATGGTTTAATTTATATTAAACCAGAGCACATAAAGTTTTTATGTCAGACCAGTGACAGGCAGTAAAAGTCAGCCCCTCTGTAGGACTTGCTGGTTGGAGACAGACCATTTGTCTTATTTGCACTTTCACTTTTTGATGTGCCTCTGGGAAAGTTGTTCTTGGGGAAACACTTTTTTTTTTGGTTGTTAAATCTTGCTGCTGAGAAATAAACAACTTCTGTTCAGAGGATGAGGAATTGTGAGGTTTTGTATTTTTCTTTCTTTACCCAGCAAACCACAAGCAAACAGTTAATTTTCTGTAACATGTGAAGCACTCATTTATATCACAGAGCTGTTTGTGATCTCCTGCATTATCAGCCCAAAAGGAGACAGTCTTCCAATGGAGAATTTTTGGGAATATCTGAATTTTAAACCTAATAGGATCTTCTTTTCTATGTTGTTAATGGAATAACCAGCTGGATTTGCACAAACCTCACAATATGGTTCTTGGCAATTGCACCAAAGTGATATTTTATATTTCTAGACAAACACTCCAGCAAAACTGTGACGTTTTCAAACTTTCCCAGTCTGAGGTAGTTCATACAGTCAGTCTTGTGCAGCCTTGGCATTTCCATGGAGTTAAAAAGCAGCTCTGAATACGTGCAACGGATTTCAGGAATTAGGGGAACAATTCCAGCTCCTTCATTTCTCCACCTTGTTCATCAAGCAAGAAGTCATAACAAAGGAAGGAAAAGGGGCCAAACCCGACCTTACTCATTCCTCAGTCCAAACAGAGTCAGCATTGCCTTCAGGAGAAGTTGTGTATGTGTGTAAGGAAACATGTGCCACAGTTCTGCTCTGAAAGCATCCATTGACTTCCCTTGGCACAGAATGAGTGTCAAGAGCCTGGAAAAGTTTAGGTTTCTGTGACACCTCTCAGCGGTTCCTCGAGAGGGGATGCACGGGGCTCATCCAGGGAAGCACACAGAGCATTTCTTTGCTCCTTTCTAGTCTACAAATGCCAAAAGAGAAACTCATTGCAGAGATTCCAGGCCAAATTGTTGCCCCCCTGCTGTTTATAGTTTCCTCCAGGATGCCTGTCAGGCCCTGTGTATTTGATTTACCAGGCTGATGTTTTGCCTTGG
>JAWWLV010000088.1:3001343-3062209 GCA_035041135.1 Platyrinchus mystaceus
CCTGCTGTTTATAGTTTCCTCCAGGATGCCTGTCAGGCCCTGTGTATTTGATTTACCAGGCTGATGTTTTGCCTTGGCCTCAGATCTCATCAGTGGAGCTGCAGCAGTTAAACACCTGCACCAGCTTTGGCTCTGGATGCCAGGAAGAGCAGGACTTCCCCATCAGGTTACACATTAATAAATACACAGGGACTGCCTGCTGCTCCCAGACGGGCCAGGAAAACCTCCAGGAGACATCCAAATGTTCTGTGACATCTGCATAATTATTATTCTGGAGGTACTGATGGGCACAGCCATAGACCATGAGGTCTTACTGTGACAGGTACCAGATCAGCACACAGGGAAAAGCTGCCTCTGCTTACTTGTAATAGAGAGACAACACCTAAAGGCAGGGAAACTCAGAAATTTAAAAATAGATACATAACATACAGATTGTTTGTTGCCTAAAAAGTTGAGCACAAGTACAACAGCTTGGACTGGTTTCCCCAACTCTGGAATAGGGATTTTTCTCAGAATGAAGATTTCTTTGGCATTTTCAATTGTGGTACCAGGTAAAGACCTCTCTGTTATTGAATTCTCTCGATTAAGCTGCAGAATGGACAAATAAGCAAAAATGTACCGTTGCTCTAAAGAAAACAGGCAATTTCCTCTCGAGACAAACAGGAAATTTTTCAAGGGCTATTTTTTCTTCCTTTAGTACTTGTGATGTGGTTTGGTATCCTTGTTTTAAAAATGCTTCTCTTAAAAATACCTGTACAGGCCAGATAGTGATATTATTTAGGATTCTCTGAATAAAGAAATGTTGTTCTCAACTCCCTGAAGGTTCACATTATCTGCTAAAGCCCGTTGAGCTCTGCTACAAAGACTTCTATGTCTTTTCTTACCATTGGACCAATTTACCCAGAATTGATCCATAATATCCATTCTCATGTTTACTGTGGAAATTTCCATTTGTTCTCAGGCTGTGGTTCTTGCTATGTCAGATCTTTAGACACCCACTAACAGAGATTTTTTCTTTAAATTCTATTTAATTTAAATTTAAAAAATGGAATTTAGGCTAGAGATAGATGTCTATCTATCACTCTGCTGTGTGAACACACATACACACAGTATATCTCATACATATGTCACAACACATAGAACACTATGGAAGGGAAAAACCATTTTAACTTTTTATTCACCAGTCAGGAAGGGTGGTGGCAAAATGAATTTCCTTATATTTCATACTTAATCCTGCTTAGTTTGAGAGCTGGTCAAACACAGAAAGAAACCATTCTCCTAAAATCCCAACATGACTTCATTTGAATCACGATGTTAATTAATCTACCAAATTAATAATGGGTTTAGGTCTATGGCAACTCAATTTTTTGCAACCCTCTGTGCACCCCTTTAATCAATTTCTATCATTTCTAAGTAGAAATAAATAAAGGGCATTTTAACCTGAGTCTTGCAGAGCATTTCTCAAACAATGAGCCAGATGTCCTTGGGTCCTCTGGATGTGGATCATGGTACAAAACCCACTTTGAACCCCTCTGTTCTAACACCAAAAGGCTGCTGGATGATCACCAAGGCCTTGCCTTGTGCCAGAAATGGCTGTGCTGCTGCATCCCTGCATGTCCTCTGCCAAAATCTTGGGATAGAGCTGTGTTATTACAGAAAAACTAAGCAAATCTCGGAAATGGGAATTAGACAATAACCTCTGAGATCTGAGATAAGGATTAGAGCTGTAATTCCCTGTTAGCCCCAAATGCTCCAGAGAATGGGTGATAACCATCAGGTTTGTGTCCCAGCCCAGATATTTCTGCTGTCACTGTGTGAACTCATTAGAAAGAGGCCAAGACCGTGGCCGGTTTTGAGCAGGTGCCTTTCCTGTGACCCACCTGCCCGGCCTGGGGCGATCCAATACAATGCTGGCAGGCCATAAAAGCTCTCTGCTGCAAAAAACTGACCATGAACAATGAGACATTGTTGTGACAACTCTTGGTTAAGAAATAAAAATCCCAGATTAATCTCATGTGCCGGAACCATTTTGCTCACTCCAAAAAACGCGGCAGCTTCTCGTCAAAGCCCGAGCGCTCGAGCACGCAGATGTCCCAGCAGAGACAAGGCTGGCAGGAGGAGCCCATGTTGGATCAAAAACAGGGAGGGCAGAGACAGGGAGAATGAAGCTCCTCACTGCACTGAGGCTGGAGAAAGTCACAGTATGTAATCTAAATTTGAAAAAAAAAAAAAAGGCATCCAAGGATTCTTTAACGAGCGCTAAAGGTCAGCAACTCGGCTGCGTGTCCCGTCCATCCAGCGGCACCTCTGGAGCTGCAATTTTCCACACTGACTCAGAGGAAAAGCAGCATCACTTACTCAGTTGTCCACTCACACTGTCAAGCCCTCAGTTTATTTTGGAAGTTCTTCCAACTCGAGCCGGCTTTGTTTAATTTGAGGTTGAAGGAGAACAGACTCGCGGGGCGCGGGAGGAGAGGGGGAAATCACAAGGCAAACACTGAGTCATCAAGGGCAACCATGCAGGTCCTGCTCCCCGTGGTCAGAGGGCCACCAGTGGTGCACTGGGTTGGACCAACTGTTGGGAGTCTGGTGATTCCCTTCCGAGATCCCCCCCCGAGAGAACTTTCTAAAGGATGGGGAAGATTCAATGAGAAATGTCAGGATAAAAACCTCAGTGCTGAGCCAGGAATACCATTAAAAGGTGCGGCAGCTCTCAACTGTACGAAAGGGAATTCCCAGTGTGGGGTCAATTTAATGTCTGCATTTGAAGTCTCTGTGCCTTGGAAATTTTGGGGGGAGAAAAATCACCAGCATTAATGTCCTAGAGATAAAATCATGTGCAGGAGATAAGGATCCATGTATCCTGTGCCCCATCCTATGTTCCAGTCTCCTGGAGACAGGAGATTGTTCATCTTCCCCAAGTAGCAGGATAAGGCTGGAGCTCGGGAACACACAGAGAGCAGAGGAAAAAGCACATCTCCAGCATCAGGGTTCTAAGCTGCTCTGCTGGTGCTGGATCACAATCCCTCTTAGTGGGATTAGTTATGGAAAGAGGACTCATTCCCATGCCTGGAAGTGTTCAAGGCCAGATTGGATGGGGTTTGGAGCAACCTGGTCTAGTGGAAGGTGTCCCTGCCCACGGCACAGGGTTGGAATTAGATGGGATTTAAGGTCCCTTTCAACCCAAACCATTCCACGATTCTGTGGTGTGACTTTGGTGAGGGTGGAAGGCATCTCAAAGCAGCAGATACTGTCCTGGTATGAAGAGTCAAGGATAGCAAAGGTTTCCTTTCTCCCTGACTTTATCATCAAAGGATGTTGCACCCTTATGGGCACAGATTCTTCTGCCACAGCTGATCTAGATTTGGGGACACTCCTCTCAGCTGTAGTGGCAGAGACACAGCCAGTCACACTGGAAACCCAAAGGGTGTTCCAGCAACAAGTGACTTTCCATGCTCCAGGAACAGCATCTATATGACTATTCACCTGTCTTAAGAAAACGCACCAAACCTCCAAATCCACTGACCACAGATCTCTCCTGGCTTTTCCAGAAAGAACTCCAGTTACACAAACAACATTTATCAGTCCACTGAGTGTTTTCTAAACCCAAGTCCTTCTATTTGTTATTCTTGGTTGTTTTTCTTTTCTCTTTATCTACCCGAGCAACGCTACCTTCAGGTCTGTTTTTCTTGCCTACACTTTTCGATCCACTTCGGACTTGTAAAACAATATCTTTCATCATAAACTTTGAAGGCAGAGTTTTCAGACAGTTTCCAAATTATAGCCCCGAGAGTTAGGGGGCACATTTCCTGGCACTCCAACCCGTGTGCCAAAACACAGAAAACATGAAATTGTAAAGCGGTGTCTGCGTTTCTTACAAACTCTGATTCTTTATCAAATTAACCTGAGCAAAAGAAATTTCCTCAGAACATTTTTAAAATCTTGACAGAAGTTCTCCAGATAATCATTGCTGAAAAGCAAATATTGTGTTACCTTAAAGCACAGGAGGCTGCTCTCTGCTGTCCTTCCTGCTTGAGCTCTCTGTTGGTCATTAACTGCTCATGCTGAATAGTTTCTTCCATTATCCAAACTACAGATCTGTCCTCACTAGACAATAGCCAGCTCTGCTGGCAGATGAGTCCATTTGGGATTAGGTATTCTCTATTCTTGCACTTTTACCTAATGGAAACTTGTAACATGTAGTAAATCAACTTCCAAAAAAGGATACAATATGATGCAAGGAAAAATATCTATTTTTTTTTAGGAGAGCAAGCACACTGCATACTCCTCTTTCAGCTTTTCCAATTCTCAAAGTTTTTACTTTGGCACCCACACCACTACTAGGATATGTTGGAAGTTAAGTGTTTTAAAAGGATTCAGTAATCTAAATACCTCCCTGAATATTGTCCAAAACGTCTTACTCGGAACCAGCCAAAGTAACTAAAAATATTTCCTTTGACTTCAGTAAAGTTTGGATCAAACTCTTAATGTGTGACTGCTTTGCTTGTCTTAGTGTAAAAGAGATCTTAATATGGAACACGTTAAAGGAACATCCTGAATTTTCGTTCTGCCTTCTTTCTCTTCAGCCTTGCACCTTGCATGGCTGGGTTTTGTGTTTCGTTTGCTTGTGTTTCCCTTGTTCACTTTGGGCAATGAGAAAGACACAAATTTATCCCACTTAATTTTGGGTACTTAGCAGAGGATCTCAAGCCTGGAGCCACATCATGCCAAGGAAGAGGTGGGTGTCTCTGGAGGGCAACTTAGTGGATCTAAAGGCTGAAGTCCCTCTCTTTGTGAACTAGAGAGGAGCCTTTGGAAATGGATTCTCAGCTTGGTCCCTCAGTGCAGAACCTACAGCTGGGCAGGATAAATCTAAGCTCAGGCACACAACCCCACCCAGTATCCACTGGGAACACTGGATGGACACTCACTCCATTAAACTGCTTCCACCACATTTTTCCTGTTAAAAAAAACACCTCTCCAAGAGCATGGAAGTGTCAGGACAGACAACAAAGTCCCCCACACCCAAGCCCTCTTCCAAACCTTATCAAACAAGTATCTCAGCAGTGAATCCACACCTCACTTTCCCACAAGAAGGGCAGGAAGACAAAGCAGCTGGCAGAGATGCCAGCTCTGTCCCTCCCCTCCTTGTCCTCAGGTTAAAAAGCATAACATAAAAGCAACTCTCCGTGGTTTCTCCTTGTTCTCTGTTTGCTGAGGGAGGCACCGCGCTCCTGGTGCTGGGCTGTGGTTTCAGGATGTGCCCTGTTGAGACCAGCTCTGCACAAGCACAGCTCAGACCCGACTCCCCCCTCAGTTCTCCCCTCCCCAGGCACTCCGAGCTTGTCACTGGGAAATGAATGGATTTGCTTTCCCTTCCTCTCTAGTTCTTTCCTGCAAGGGACAAGAACAGCTGCTGCCCTGCCCATCCCCAGGGAGGTCTCCCCACTGCTCCTCTAGCCAGAACATTTATAACTGGATGTGAAAGAGAAAAGGAAAAAAAAAAATAATAATTCTATGACAATGACAAACATTGAGACCAGGGATTTTAGGGGATTATATTAACCATTCATTGCACAGAAACTGTTGCCAAATTTGCAAAATTTATATGTTCAAGTATTAACGCTGTCTGGTTTTGTCTTTGTAGCTTGGGGAGTTACTGACTGAAGAGCAAGGAGACCTGTACCCTGCTTTACAAATGGCCAGTTTTAGGGCTTTTGATTAGAGGCAGGAACCAGTCATCGGGATTTTATGGAAGCCAAAGGGAAAGACCAAACTTAAGTGCTACTGAAACCAGACCTCCCGTGTTTAATGGCACTTGGACCTCTCGAGGAAACCACTTGGGTGGATCCCCTGTCCCATGTGGTTGAGCTGTTCCCTCTGCCAGTGGTTTCAGAGGAAAAGATCATGTATCACACACACAGACAGAGCCTTCTGGAGTCAATAAAATTAGTTGCTTTTTTCCCCCAAAGTGTTTTGAATTAACCCATCAGAATTTCCAAGACGGTGGCAGGACAGAGTAGCTGCAGGCACCAGGCTCGAGGGAGGAAGGCAGCCAACTCACTGAGTGTCACCAGGGTGGATGACACTGAGCTGCTCAGGAATCACCTTAACTTCAGATTTTATTGTTTTCTGGCTCATCTTCTGAATTAGCTGCAATGACACAGCACTCAAAACCATATCAATATTTTGCCTAGATTGTTTCAGAAAACATACTGTATCTGCAGATTTATGTCCCAAATATCCCTTCAGCTGGGTAGATCTTTCAAATTAGCTCAAGTTAAAAGTATTCTGCAAGAAAGGGGCTACAGAAAATATGTGAAATAGTTGTTTTCAAGAGATCAGGTGAAATAAGTGACTAGAAGGCAATTTCCATTTATAGTACTGTGTGTACTGAAGTGGCTGTAGCACTGCCTCTGACAGTGGGATGATTTCAAGTTTAAAAGTGTATTTAGCCTTTTTTTCTCCTATTATGGTACTACAACAACAGCAAAATGACAACATTTTGAGGAGGAGGAGTTGTGGCCAGGCAGTTTTTAGGCAGCATGATGTGAGCATCTGGCTGGGAGAGGGATGAAACCCACACCCCTGTTACCTGCAGCTGCCTCACATCTTTACACCTGAGAATTCAGGATTTGTCCCATTTATGCACAGAAATACACGGAAAGGGCAGCTGGGATTGTGTCAGGCAGGATCTGAGCACTCTGCCTAATGCAACAGGTAAAGCTCACACCTTTGGGGACAGGGTTTCTTTTGCTACACACCTCTCTCTGCTCCCACAGGTTTTCCATGCAGTCATCATCAGGTTACACAAACCATTAATTAGGTATTGAAAATGAACCACATTCACAGAAGCCAAAACACTGGTAAATGCACATTAATCAGCATGTCCCCTTAGAGATCCTCAGAACCATGAAAGATCAGGCAACTGCCAGAGATTTCAGTGTTAAAGTGATGTCAAGAGCCACCTTTCAGCAACTTGGATGTACAAAACTGAACATAAGCAAAACTCATCCCGACCAGAGCATCCTAAAGCTCCAAAATGGGGGTGGGGAGGAAGGACCATCCCTATGACACAGATCCATCCCGGAATCAGTCAGGGCTGAATTCTCTGCTACAATAAGCAGTTGGCTGCCTGAGGTCACCATCACCCCCACACGCACACATCTTTAGTAGGTTACAGGTGCTACATTTCTACTTGAAAAAAAAATAAAGAAAGAAAGAAGGAGGAATTAAAAGTCTCAACTCACCGCATTGAGCCCCAGGAGGTTGTTTGGGAGAGAGGAGGTGACTCCTGACAGGATTGCCGTGGCCACCACTGCCCCCAGGCACTGGGCAAGGATGTACATGAGCGCCTTGAAGATGCTGATCTGGCAGCTGAGCAGCAGCCCCAGGGTCACAGCCGGGTTCAGGTGGGCCCCGCTGATGTGGCCCACGCTCTGTGCCATGGTAGCGATGGATAACCCAAAAGCCAGCGAGACCTTCACGTTGTCCTGGGACCTCGTGGATGTTTTGTTGCCCACCACGGGGAAGCTGAAGCCCAGAGCCGAGCCAATGCTGATGAAAATAAAGAGGCTCATGGCGAGGAACTCAGCCACCACTGCCCTCCAGAACATTTTCTTTTTGAACTCACTAGCCATCTTTCCTCTTTCTCTCTCTCCCCTCCTCACTTTCCCTTCTCCCTCTCTCCCTTCCTTTGCCTGATAGTTTTTCCTTTGAGGTCTGAAGAGAAATCTGGAGGAAAAATAGAGTCCTTGGATTATTTATAGGGCTTTGGGTGGTCTGTAGGAGGGAAGGGGTGTTGCACAAAAGGAGGAAAGAACATCTACATAGATGCTGACTGTTAGATTGATGTAAGACAGTGTTTGCCTGCCAAAGTTTTTTTCTTCCTTTTTTTTTTTTTCCCTTTCCCCTCCCTTACCAGCGTTCGATCTCTGCCGCCGTTTTTAAGAGGCTTTTAAAAATTCTTGGAAAAACCTTTAGGAGCTCCTCAGGAATTTTTTTACCCTCTACTCCTTGAACTCCTGTGCCATCATTCAGCACGGGGATTGGAAGGAAAGCTTTGATGGGATTTCTGTCTCGAGCCGGACTGAAACAAAAAGCAAAGTTATCTGTGCAGGCTGGTGAGTTATTCACGCTCAGCTTCAGCAGCAGCAGAGAACAGCTCAGAGTAGTAAATAAGACTGACAACTAAATAAATCCACACTCCAGAGACTTCAGCACCTCTGTTTCATTTGGAAACAGGTAGAAATGTCCCTTCTCTTGGCTCTGTGGACGTGGAGGTGTTTCGGATGCCAAGTCTGACGGCTGGACGGACGCACTTGTGGATTTACACGGCTCACAAGAGCTGGTGTTCACTGAGGAAGGATCAGTTTTAATCTCTGTGTAAAGCTGACATAACACTGAGAGTAAGCTGGAAGCTTTCTGTGGATGCAGTTTGGATGTGTTTGTTGTTTTGGGGTTTTTTACTCTTTTGTTTTAATTTATGTCATTTCTTCGCTTTTTCTCTCCAAAGCACAGAGGTGTTTCAGGGTTTCCCCAGCCTTCCTCTTCTGACCAGCAGGAAAAAAAAAAAAAGCCAGTTTGGGGGCTTCCTGCAGTGAAAACCTGTGTGTCACCACCCTGCTGAGGGTCAGTTCATCTGTCCTGGTTGTCACCAGGGAGACTGGCTGCCTCTGAGCCACAGGACTGGCCAGAGATGGGGGAAGAGGGGAGAGCAAGGGAGAAGGGAAATTACATGCTTGGTTTTGCAGACAGAATGAATCTCCTGGCAGTGCCAGAGCGTTTCTGAAAGCAAAAGGTCCGAGTGCCTGGTTTATCTCAGCGGGACTTGCACACACGCCTGGGATTAACCCCTGTGCTCTCAGATCCCTGCCTGCCTCCACAGCTGGGGGCACCTCCATCTGTAAACCAGGGGGTTTGCTCTGACTTCAAACCGAGGAAAATCTGATCCAGAGTCGGGAACTGGTTCCCCAGACACAACTCTTGAAGGATGGGTATTTAAAATCAGCCTACTTCTCTGCCTCCTCTTTTTTCTCCCCCTTCTTACTTTAATGCACTGCTAACGTCTTCTAAATTGCACTTAAATTAATTCAAGACTGTTTCATTTGGACAATATGTCGGTAAGAAGAAAAAAAAATCAAACACACACCTGGATAGTATTAGACAGTCAATAAGGGGTTTTAAAATATATTCAGTTTTCAAAAGATGATTCAGCGACAAAGCTGAAAACTGTTTAAATAAGAATCCAGATGTCTGCAGCCTGTCACCTCCAAGTTTTTATTCTTCCTAGGCATCAGATGTTCTTGATTTTCCATATAGCCAACTTTATTTCCTTCTGTTTTATAGTGCACTTACACAACAGCACTGTACCAGTGAAAAAAGAAAAAAGCAAACAAAAGGGGAATAATTCAAATATTAGGTTTACCCTTCTAATTACAGTGGGACTTCAATGAAGAACCATGTGACAGACAAATCAAAAATCAAATTTAGCCAAACAATGGTAGGTGGTGGAGTTTTAATATAAGATAAAATTGATTCTAGTTATATCCTTTTCAGTGAAACTTTTTATTTACTGCAAACGGTCTCTGAGACTTGAAGACCTTCAGTGAGCAGCTTCTCTGGTCCTACCAAGCAGATGCCCAAGACACAGGGCATGTATCACACACACCTTAGGGAACTGGACACAGCAAGAGCTCTATGAATAGTTTACAAGAGTTTCCATGTGTCCCAGATTGGCACCTGTGGGATGGAGCTGCCCAGATAGTCAGCCCTGTCCACAGGAAATTCCCTCTTTACTCACTTCTTCCTACAATTAGGAACTAGATGACCAAGCAACCTCTGTATCAGTACTGATAAGGTGAGAAAGAATCCCTCCAAGGAAAATGTTTAGAAGCCAGGAAAATACCCAGGGGAAGTACTGCAAAATGCTTCCTTGATTTCTACAGTCTCCTCTAAATATCCTCAACTGGCCTGTGGAAGAGAGTGGGTACCAGGAAAGCCAGACCTTTAGTCTGACCAGTGGAATGTGTGAACACCCAAATTAAATGTGCCTTAAGAGTAGCAGGAAGGGTCACCTCACACTTGTATTTTCATTCTGGGACTCCCCGTTGGTCTCTTCATAACTGTTACCCAACTCTCATTTTATCTTTTGGGACTTGCTGCTACAATAACTCAATAAAACAATAATTCAGGCAGAAAAGAGAAAAAAAAAATCTGAAATAAATTAAAGACAGAAACTGTTCCAGGGAATATATCCACATAAAAGAGATGGGTGGAGCTATTATCCAATTTTTTCCATCTATGCTGTGATGTGAAGTAAAGTATGATCATCTCTGCTGTGTTGTCACTAATTACCTGCATGGTGATGATACCCAGGGCCTCCACCTTCAGCTCTGGGCAGAAAGAGCAGAGACAGGCTGGTCCTGTGTGTAGAAGAACCACCAGGAGAGGAAAGAGAAGGGGATGAAAACAAAAGAACAAATCTATTGCACAAGAAGTAGAAGGAGTTGTGGACAGAATAAATTATATAGAAGTGTAATGAGGAAAGAGGAAAGAGGAAACATGAGTAGAGCAACCAGTTGGATTTCTTCAGAAATGACTCCCACAACACAGATCTAATTTGTGCTCTGTTAATTATGCCACTTTTCCACAAAACAAGCTCCATCCCATATTACTCAGGCTGATGGCAAAGACCCCAGTGCTTGGCCAACTAGCCAGAGGCCTCTAAACTCACACCCCACAACCATCAGAAGCCCCAAAAAAAGGACAAGCCCCAGTTTCCCGTGTATTAGATAAGCTGGGGTTTGTGCAGACAGCTTTTCTGGGTGTGGTTTTAGCTTATGAATCAAATCACACTTGAAGGTGGGGTTTGGATTTTTCTGGAAATAGAGGTAACTGCCAGCCTAATGAAAGTGTTTAGGACATGCAATTAAGAACAGATCTGATGGGAAGAAGAGGGAGAAAGTAGCTCTTTAGCTGAGGGGTGTTTCTTCACAGGTTATTTAAACCAGCGTACTCCCAAGAACTCCTTGATTTAGTTACACTAGAGACAGCTGAGTGAAAAATCAAGCTCACAGGACTGGATATTTAATTGCCAAGATCCCAGGACCGACTCATTTTCTTGCCTGAAACAAATCAGGTTCTGGAGGGCTGTAGCACAAATCTCAACATTTCAGTCAGAAAACAAATGTACTTCAAGTGGTAGGCTTTGTTCTCAGCTCCCACACGTCAAATTGCTCAGGATCGCTGCTTTTTGAACAAGAAACAAATGTCAGTGACTGCAAACTTGGTCTTGGCTAACATGAATTCTCCAGGAATTTCCCTCTTAGGTGAAGGAACAGTCAAAGTTGAAGGGCAGAAGGAATGTGTGTCAGTCCAGCAGTCAAACGATTGGGAGAACCAGGGGAAATTCAGCAAACCACAGTTATTCTTCTCCTGAGAAGAATTAGTTACCCTGTGACCCTGCCAGACAAGTCTTTTAGCAGGCAAGCAGCAGTTCCAGGAATACTCCATTTTATACAGTTTCAGAGACAACAGCAATTCCTACTTCTGCCTGTAGACTTTCACCCCTCTGAGGCATCACCAGCTCTCACCACCATGGAGAAGAGCAAAACCACGAAGCAGGGAAGAGCTGGAGCATCCATGTAATCTTGCTCCAGCATCTCAGAAATGGGAAGGAGCCCAGCATTTCTGGTTGGAATGAAAATGTTTTCCCCTGTGTTCTGTTCGGTGCTGTCCATACAGAAAGTTGTAGCTCCTAGGTGGGACTTCCTATAAAAATAAAACCCACTGAATTAAACAGATTTGCACCAATATTCACAGGTTGCTCCCTGGGCTCAATTCCTTTTTCTGGATAGAAGGAGAACCTCCCAGTTTTGCTGTTATAAAAAGTAAAAGGTGGCCATTTAGTCAAGGGAAAGACACTTGGAAAAATCACTGCAAGAGGTCCCTGAGCACAACCAACACCCGACAGCATGAGTAAAGTGCCCAGGAACTGGCAGGGGCTTTAGACTGAATTCCTGGCTTAACTCTCCTAAATCCAGGAAAAATGGAAGATTTCAGACACATCCCCCTCTCCAGCATTTGCTACCAGTCAGTCTAAGCACCCACTTGCACCATATGGCAACTGCTGAAAATTCCCTCCTTAGGGACTCGGCTGACTTTGCTCCCTGTATGGAAAACTCAGAGCCTGCAAAATCCCCCCTCCTCCTTACAGAGCCGGACCCTGGAATTGCTTTGCGAAGCTGGACCTGAATTATCAGCAACTCACCTGTGAGGATCAGCAGTTATTTATCAACCATATGAGTCACCTGGTTTTTTTTGGGAGCCTAGATGGGATGTCACCCTCTAATGAGCAAGATTCAAAGGCATAAAGTTCACATGATTAATTTTCATTTAAGTACTTCCTGATTCAGTGAAATCAAAGCATGTTTTAAAGACTGATCAAGTTTTTCCTTTTCTTACACACAAAAGGTATCTGTACATTCCTCCATGTTCACCTGGATAACACAATTCTCTTTCTGATTGATTTTTGGTTTAATTTTTCACTAGATATGGATATGTTGAGCCTCATTTTTATTTTATTTTTTCCCTTCAGACCATAATGAAATAGTAGAAAAGTTTATCAATTAATATATGACTAGACAAAATATGTGGTAGTACAATTAAATGAGTGAAATTCAATATCAGCAGAGGCAAACCTATTTACATCAATGATCAATTTAGTTCAGATGGACAGAGAAGATGATTAAAAAAAATTGTTTTCTCTTGAAGGAGATTTTGGAGGCATCTGAAGAGAAAATCCTTCATGAATGTCCTCTGAGAGTTTGCCTCCAATTTCAAGTTTTCTCTCTTCTGAGGGCAAGAGACCCTACAGCACTTCCTGAAAACATATATGATGCAGTGACAAATGTGTCAGTACAGCACAACTTTTCATCACAAGTACAACAAAGCCACGTGGGTGGCATTTGTCCCCCCTAATTGTTGGTATCTACCATGAAAATGGCTCTGACTGAGCTGATGTCCTTTGTCTGCCTCCTACTGAATTCACAGTGTGTGAGCTTTCAGAATGCAATCACAGTCCTTGATTTCAGACATCTACACTCCACTGGCTCCATTTAACCAACTTTTTAGGCTTCCTGGGCTGCCCAGCTCCAGAGTCAGCACTTACCTTTCTCTGGAAATCCCAGTTCTCTCACCATGAGAGCTGTCCAGCTGCCAACCACGCCAGTGGCAGGACTGTTATTACCCTTTTTTTGACACTTCTGGGACATTAGGTAATAAAGATGACTGTCTTCCAACTGAGACATAAAAGGGAATTCCCCAGACAACTGCTAAATCAGCCTGTATCTCAAACCAGATTTTTGTTTCCCCCTGATTCTCCTGTACCACCAAGTTGGCAGCAGCATCTCCACAGAGGAGAGGTGTTTTCCAGCTTGAAGGATTCCATGATTCCATGATCATGGACCATGAAGTTCTTCACCACTGCCTGCTCTCCTGACACACAGAGAGCAGTGCTAGGGAAAGGGTGCAGAGAAGCTGGCTGTCCCCAGGAACAGCTTTTGTCTGAAGGCACCTTCCAAATTAGGCATTTCTTCTCCCCAGGCTGATGCTGGAGAGAGAAACCACAGGCTCTGCTGCTCAGCAGCAGCATTAAGGTATTAAGTAATGTCCTTCTTACAGCAGCAATGGATATTAACCAAAAAACACCAATGCACTCTAAGATCAAGCCATTTTTTGTGAGAAAGGGGGTTTTAATCCCTTGCCATGAAACAGGAGAAAACTTTACCTCTTTTTCTCCAAACAAATCTTCTCATATGTGTCTTATTTAAACACAGCTGGCTCGTGAAATGGTTGGTTTTTCTGGCAATCTGAGAAAAAGCCACCACATTGAGGGTTAAATGCCAAGCATTATTTTCTTTTTTTCTTAAGTGAACATACTTAGCAACAATTGTCTTTTTGAATTTCCTGTGCCCAGTGCATCACTGGGAGGTTGACCAACTTTTTTTTTCCTTTTTTTTTTTTTCCTTTTTTTTTTTTTCGCTGCACATTGTGTTACATAAAATAACCAGTCTGCCAGGAATACTGGGCATGACACACCAGTGACTGTGCTAATGAAAGCCTTGGTACTTCATTACAAATACAGGAGGTGAATAAACCATTGTTGCTGCTATAGGAAAGTTTTCAGTATGGATCACAGTTCACTTGGTTTTTTGGTGTGCAGAAGAAATCAAGCTGGAGATGCCACTGCTATAAGCTCCACTGGAGCAATGCTGATGTTTTGTTTGTTTGGAGGGAGGTTTTTTATGTAATTTTCCTGAGTTTTGTTCCCAGATTTCATCCCTGTGTGTGCTCTGTGCTCTGTTTCCCCACAGTTCCACTGCTCAGGCTCACAGCTTGTCTTTGGCACAGTCCGAGGTGCTGATTCAACATCACAGACTTCTTTATAATAATGAATTTCTTTTAACTGCCAAGTGTTATAGGGCACTGGATGTTGAGCTGATAGGAAAATAAAAGGGAGACCTTGAGGTGAAACTTGTGACCTATTTCCCAAGCAGAAAAAAGCCTTGAGGTGAACTTTGTCAGGTTTATCACACGGCCACAGTCTGGGAAGTGTCAGCTGGACTTGTCAAATCTATGAGATCACATTGCAGCAGCAAAGTAATTCACCATTTCATACAGGCTGCAGAGATTAGGCAATAAAGTCACTACAGGCAGAGCACTTACAGAATGTCACTCATACTAAATGGATCTTCCTTGGAAGTTCCCAAGTCTTTCCTGCATCTCCAATTACACTTCCAATCCTCCTGACAGCAGTTTATCTAGGCTGTCTTATAGACCTTCCCCAAGGGTGGTGATCCTTGTATGCCTTTAAATGTTTGATTCCAGTGCTTACACCCAAACTTTCCAAATCTCCCTTGCAATGAAATCCCAACAACGTGGACCTTGGAAAAGATTCATCACTCCCTCTCAAAAATTTTTAGATTTTTAAAATGTTATTTGTCCTATTAACTTACAGACTAATCAAGTCATTTCCTTGAAAACTCCCCTCTTTTGACCCTCTTGACTTCTGTTAATGTAGTTTTTTGTCTGGTGTTTGGAGGATTATAACACAGTGAATTTTCTCTATAGAAAAGCTTCTTTGTACTTCAGTTTTACAACTCACGAGGTTCATCTTAAATTCTGATCTCGCACCTCCACACTAACGCTGCCCCTTCTAAGTCAACCAACATTTGCAACTTTAACACCTGCTCACCACTCCAGCCCTCAAACCAATGGAAAACAGCACACCAGAACAGGAGCCTAGCAAAGGAAACTCAAAAGGACAATTGTTGCTAAATATGTGCACTTAGAAAAAACCCAGTATTTGGCATTTAACCCTCAATGTGGTGGCATTTTCTGAGATTGCCAGAGAAACCAACCATTTGGATCTCGATGGCATCCTCAGTTTTGATGATGAACCATCACTATCTTTAGGTGCAGCTTCCCACAGCAGTGCACTTGCTGTCGATTCATAATCCTCACTGGGACCGTCCTCCCCTGATTACAGGAGCAGAAAACTCATGGTTTGACCGAGCTCAAGGAATAACAACTATTGCTACTCACTCACACATGACACTTAAATCAAAGCAAGTCCTGAGCAACAGTAATGTTAACCTCACCTGGCTTCAGAGACATTCCATTTTATGCTACTTTTCCCCCTTATTTAGTGGAAAGAAACAGGCACTTCTGGTACTTGGGTCATGGAATATGTTTATAAATCCACGTTGGACACAACTGAGCCATGTTGATCAAATCTTTAGTTCAAAGTGAACTTTGATGAGTAAAACTGCTATTCTTGTTTGAGACACAAATTATGAGCAAGGCATTCCTGCAGGAACAAGCTCAGAGCACGTTGGCACCGGGGAGGCAGGAAGATCTGTCAACATCCACTCTGGTTGGGACAAAAACATAAGTTACAACTGGGAGTGGATCAGGGCCTCGTGGATATGAACTATCAGAAAATGAATCAGTTTCCTGGTGGTTGTATTTCAGCAGGAAACACTAAATTTAGCCACACTATTAACAAGCATACACACAATAAATAAATCTACCAAACCTAAGGAACTGTGTTCTGAAGTCACTTTACAGACTGAAGATCTGTGTGGTCCTGTAGCCACATATAGGCAAAATATCTGCAAGGCCTTTAGCTAAGGTTTGGGTTTTCTCAGAGAGCATCTCATCCTGGTTGTATTCAGCAGCATTTGGGCTTGCACAGCTTTGTCACAGAGCTGGGATCCTGCAAATCCCTTTATGAAGGGACTGAAGACTCTAAATGATCCTTTTCATCAGAAGGATGGATTGAAAGGAAATGTAATGTCCTCCACCCTGAAGAAGGTCCACCTTTCCTCTGCCATATGTCAAGATGATGTGAATCACTTTCAGAAAGTGTCTTCCTTCAAGAGCTATAGAGGGACCTCAGATGACCAGCTTAAACTCAGTGTTTAACTTCTAGATGGATTAAGTTAAATGAAATTAATCTTGATCTCAGTGAAGATCTCAGACAGAGAAATTTCATAGAATCCAAATCACAGAACTATTTGGGTTGGAAGTGACCTTAAATATTATCTAGTTCCAATCTTCCTGCCAAAGGCACCTTCCACTAGACCAGGTTGCTCCAAGCCCCATCCAACATGGACTTGAACACTTCCAGGGATGGGGTTCCATTGAAGCTTCAAGTTTTCCATGTTCTTAAACTCAATTATTTCTTTATACTCAGGTGAGTGGAAATGTGGTTGTCTCTATCACAGCCAAACACAGCACTGCACACACCCCTTCTCTGTGTTCACTGGCACAGTCTCCTAAAGCCTCTTTGCTGATAAAGCTCTTCTGTCAACTGTCTTCTCTCTTTTTATAGATGGTACCACCTACCTTCCCATTTCTGAATACTCTGGAAAAAATAGCCATGGGCATTTCATAGAATCATAAAATGGTTTGGTTTGGAAGGGCCCTTAAAGATCATTTAGTTTCAATCTCCATTTGTGCCCCTTTGAAGGTCCACCGTTTCACTGATGGACATAAAGCAGTGATCCTGACATAAAATGAGCTTTTCCAGAGTTTACTGTAGTGGTTTAAGACATGTTTGTATCCAGTGCCATCCTTGCACTGCTGTCCCCATCCCACAGGGAATTTGGGGCCAGAGTCTGTGCTCAGAGGAGACTCAAACAAAGCAGAGAATTAAAATAAACCCTTTGGCTTGGACAGAAATAGGTTTTGGATGTGCACATTGTGTGGTGGTGTCTCAGCTGGCTGGGAAGGAAGTTTCCTTTAACTTGGGAAAAGATGGGAAAAGAAAAGACAGAGAGGATCCCACTCCAGCCAATGTGGCACAGGGAGAGCTGGGTCACACCCTAATTTGTGCATTCATGCCCTTCATCCAGGGAAGGCTGGGATAATTATACCCCCCACCAGGGTTTGCAGAGCATTCAGTAACTCCAGAGTCAGTATTTATATTCTGCTGTGGAAGTGTGTGTATTTATATTTGTTTTCCAAGGTTTTTCTTCCTGTGCCACTGTCTGAATATCTGTGAGTGGTTCAAAGGCTTTGTAAGTGCTCATCACTGTTAACAACATTTAGCCAAGTAAGGATCCCACTGATGAAGTGAATTAAAAAAAAAAAAAAAAAAAAAAAAAAAAACCACAAAAAACACTGCCACATGTCACAAGACTGCTTTAAAGGAAAGAAGAGATTCCAAAAAACAAGGCTGGTAAGGCAAAACCTAAGGAAAATCAAGTCAGCAATAGGCATATGAATTTAAACTCTGAACACCTGACAGGGAGAATGGCTTCAATTAGCTGCTTTTGAAGGTATTTCAGGAGTTTGTGGGCTTTAGAGACTTGTTCCTGCTCTGCATTCCCACTTGGTCACTTGGATGACATGGCAGGAAGACTCGTGTGTGTTCAGGGAGGGTGGAAAAATGGAAGGCAGGATGACACTCAATGGCAGAGACTTTCTGAACACAGAAGAAACAGGAAAAATCAGCCAGTTGTCTGGTTTGACTCAAATAGCAGTTTTTTCCCCTCCCACAGGTCTCACTCCAACAGGACTTCTGCAACAACGTGAGATGGTGTATCCATTAGCTCCAGGACAAGGAGGAAAGGAGAAGGTTGTGGCAACATTCACCTCCCATCAGTATAAGACAGGAATGGTTGACTTGCATGGGATTGGATCAGATCATCATGGAATTAGATGAAGGATGACTTTCTTCATGTGTAGTGGCCCTGCATCTCTTCTTTGCCTGTGCTGGGCAGTAGAGGAGATGGGAACCTCCTACCAATTCCCTTCAGTTGGCCTGAAAGAAAGGGGAGAAGCCCCTTATTCTGGTGGCATCCAACAGAAATACTCAGGGTTGGACTCTCAGCTCCCAAGGCATTTGAGAGGCAAATATTTAGCCCTCTGCTCCTAATCTGCTCCAACCTTTGGAGGAAGGAGGAATCTAAGTTGGAAATATGTATGACACCCAGGGGTTTCAGAATTTGCACCAAGATGTGTGTCCTGGAACGGGGTGTCTCTGCTCAGCTGCTTGTTTGCAACACAGGCAAGCAAGAGGATAAAGAGTGTTCCATGAATTAAGTCTATCCCAGCAATTAACTCACTTTTCCATAATAACTGGATCTATGGTGGGAGGAAAAGAAGAGTGAGACTGGATTGTTCTTTTGAAAGATGACACAAATAATAGGATTTGGAAGGTTTGGGTAAGGTCATAACTTGGCCTAGTGGGGCAACAGCATGAATGGAAATAGAAGCTATGAGGGCTGTCCTCAAATATGGGGTCTCCCAAGCTTCTTAAGGCACAGCTGGACTCCTTAAAAGCCAGGGACAGTTGACACTGTCACAGAGCAGTGACATTTCTATTAGCAAGGAGCTGCAGATCTGGATGAGGGTGTGATCCTGTTTTCTTTGGTTATCCACTGTCACAGATCCAGACAAAAGAAGAGCTAGGAATGAAAAGCTGATCATCAAGCAGAATTATTATTGGGAAGTTTGGCTCAACTTTGTGTGTTTCATGTGAGAATTATGCTTGGATTGAGTACGGTGGAATGAAAAATGTCAGTTTGTCTGAGAGAGGGAATCTCAAGAGAAATAAAAAGGAACAGCTGGACATGGTTGAATTCATGTAGAGGTCATCAATTTTTTGCAGTCATTTTGTCTTTTATGGACCAGAAATTGGAAAAGCTGTAAAGAGCAGTTCCCCCTTGCCCAGCTGACACACTTTGACAGGACTGGGACTGACACAAACTGTGATTCCAGTTATTTAAAATAACAGCTTTACCAAATGTAATCCTCACTCTTTCTTCCTCTCTCTGTGCAATGTGAGGAGCCTGAAATGGGACTGAGATGTGCAATAAATATGCAAATTGAATCAAATCATACTAATTAAATGCACGTTCATGTCAGATTTTTCCAAAGGATTGTCAGTTTGCATTATTTTATTTAAATTTGATGCCTTCTAGTCCTAAAAGGCAAGGGGTGTCAGGGATGTGTTGTGGACAGAAAAAAAGCAAAGTAGATGGTTATCTCTAGAATATCTCCTGCCATCTGGGCAGCCTGAACATCCAGTGCCATGTAGGGTCTGCACAGAAACTTCTTGTACCTCAACCTATCCCAAAACTGAGTTGAACTTCAACACTCCAAGGTGTCATCATGCCAGTGTTTATTTTCATTTGCTATTTTAATCTACTGGAAAGCCGCATATAAAGACTGCCACAACATTTTCCAGCCTTCTCGAAGAGATGGGGATGATATTCCAGGTAGGACCATTAAGGTGCTGAAGCTGGAGTTGTTTTCATGGGATGATGTTGTTCCTTAGCCTCCCTTGCAAGAAGCTTTAAAAATTAAACCTCTTAGGCTTCACAGTGAAAGATTTGCTTTCCTGCCCTGGATTGTGTTTGCAGTTCTCCTTTGAACTCTCTCCACTGTTTAGATGTCTTTTCTGAGGTGTCCTCCAGAGCTGGACACATCATTTAACAAGTTTTAAATGGTGTAGTTTATAGAGGAAAGGTCACTTCCCATCTTCTGCTGAATGTTCTCTATGTACATCCAGAAGTTGCACTTGTCTTTATTTTTTAATAGTTCACATTGAGACAGTTATCAATGCTTCAGTTGCCTCTTGATAGATAAATTCGTCCCCTCCCAAACACAGAACCTGCAGACTTTCCTTCCAGATATTTCAGCCTCAGTTTGACTTCACTAAAACAACTTTGATTGGACTGTGAATAATTAATCATTCCTTTCCTACTGATCATTTACTAACCTGTCTTTCTTGTGACACCAAAAACAAGTTCAGAAAAAATTTTTTCTGAACAAAAATGCTCAGAAAACTGAACTCCTAAAGGTATTATATTCTCATGGGATGGTTCCTAAGCATTAGATAGCAGGGGAACAAGATTAGCTTTTTCTCTCTTTGGTGCTTTCCTGAAGGCCAGAGAACCTTAAGGATCTCTGGAACACTGGATGGCATAAAGTCATTGTCTGGCATGATAAATCACTTCCAAAAGGGTCTCCTCTGCTGATCACAAGATCTTGTTTATCCTTGATGCAGGCCCTTGATTTTCTCATCAGGGGCACAACTGTACTGCTGTTGGCTCATTGAACAACATTCTGTCTAGTCTTTCCATTTTTCAATATATAAACTTTGCTATTTTAGTACAAGACTAATCTGTCTTTCTGGTTTATCCAGTTTATACAGTTCTGGAGGCCTTTTTAGTCCTGTCTGATACTTACTTGACTATCAGACTATCCTGTCTGATACTTGTTTAAATTAAACAATTTCTCCATTCTCTATGTCCACATGTGTATCTTTTTCTGTGGCAGATTCTTGCAGACTGTTCTCTGTTTTACTTGTTGCTTTGGGTTTTGAAGATACACTTCATTTTTTCCAGCTCTCAGCTTTTCATGTTCAATATCTGTCTTTATCTCCTGAATACTTTTCACTCATGTGAAATCTGCAGCCAAGTTGGGAAAATCAAAGAAACTCCACATCCCCCCTTCCCACCTTTGCAAGGTGACCAGCAGTTCGTGGACAACTGGATTCTTTGGCTCCTGAAGGATTATCAACATGAAAATAAACACACTGGCACATGAATCTTGAGCTATAGTTACAAAACAACTGAGGAAATTGCTTCTCTGGCTCACTGCACTGTGCCCACATGCCCTGGAAGGTGGGTGAGGAATGTCTGGGGTTCAAGGTTCACACTTCTGTCCTTCCATGCGCTCAGCAAAACCCCCAAACTCTCCCGAAATCCCAGTGTTACTGGTCTCATTCACGGTAAGAAAGGAATCAGGGCACTGGAGAGGAGGGGGCTCAGGGTCTCACAGTGTAGTCAAGAGTCAGCTGTTTGTCTTTTAAAGGCTCATTTACATTTAAGTGGTTCACTCTAATAATAAAATCAATGACAGAAAGGGACAAGAAGCCCTAATGAAGAGTCCTAAATGATAAAGATCTTTTGTAGGAGCTTTTCCTTGCACAGTGGTGGGTACTGAATTGCCCAGAGAGCACACACACTGCCAATTACCCAAAGTCTTGATATCTTTGGCAGGATCACATAAATAATGTTTCTCCTAGAATAACATGTTCTTGAACTCCTTCTCCAGTGTATTCTCTGCACATGTGTTTCCCATTAGTAGCAGACAGGGAAGTCTTACCCAAGAGCACTTGTAAATCCAGTTTACAGAGGCGAAAAGGAGAAAATTGAGACATTTCTAACACCATCTTTGAGTCTGGTTTGGAAACTTTCTGATCTGCCTCTGCTTCTTTACAGTTGTTTGTGTGTGAGTGTTAAAGGATATGAAGCCTGTGCAAGATTTTAGATGCTTTAAGATCATCTCCCACACTTGTGATCTCTGAAGATTGGATAATTCTGCAGGTTAGGGTTGAAGTAGAATATCAGAATATTAAATACAATTATCATTATAATATTGTTATAAAATAAAATAAATAAAAAATAAAATAAAATAAAATAAATAAAATAAAATAAAATATCTTTCTTTATTTTCAAAGGTTCAAGGCTGAGAGAATTGGGGTTGTTCATCCTGGAAAAGAAAAGGGTGACCTTTTTGTGGCCTCTCAGTACCTGTAGGTACCTGAAGGTACTGAGAGATGGAAATGTACCTTGTCCCAGTACAACATCCAAGAGAGGTGATGCAACCCATTCCCTGGAATTACCAACTTCTCCCTGGAGAAGAACCTGCTCCTCCATTTTCAGGTGGCTAAAGGTGAGGTGCATCCTGAACTTTACATGGATTTACTTTACTCAGTGTACATTTTCCCAGTACTGTTTCTCTTCTTACCAGGTGAGGATGGAATGTCACTCATCCATAAGGAATCACTTCAGCCTCACCTAATTCCCTCTGGAAACCTCTTTGGCTCACACAGGAGCTGGTGCTGACACTTTCCACCTTGACAAACACACGGCACCGACACGATCTCGTTCCGAGGTTGGAAACATAATTAATGGTGTCTCAGGGTGACTCACATCACCACTTACCTCATGTTTCCCCTTCTACATCTCAACCCTGCACAGCCTCATTTTCCATCAGCCAGCCCTGTGCAGGTGGCACACAGAGCTGTCCCCTCTGAGTGTCACCCTGCTCAGTGTGGCTTCTTCTCGTCACCTCCCTTTGAGGAACTGGAGATGAGCTGCAAAATTTCATAGCTTTCAAAGTTTCTGTGTTATTGGGAAAGACTGTCGTGCCCTGAGCCATCCCACCCTACTCCAGTTAATATGTTATTTAATATTACTTTTTCTGTCCATCCACAGAAGGGCAGATCTCATTTGGGCTCTTTCCATCAATCCTCTTTTGTCTCAGATCTTAAAATACACAATCCTTGCTATCTTGGTTACCTTGCTTTAGGAAAATCCTGAATTTTCCACTGTGTTTCCTTAACTGGGAGTTACTGATCTCTTGTCTTCCTCCTCTGATCCCTCACACCACTCCTTTCCTATCATATGAAAAAACCTGCTTGTTTTCAATCTCAGACATTTTCAGATATTAATCTTCTTTTCAATAAGTATTAACAAGATGATAGAAACCTCTAAGCAGTCAGTGAGGACAAACATCATCTCTTTGCTCCATTTTCTCATGATCCTATCTTAGACTTTTTCCCAGGTCATGTTTTCCTAAAAAAAAAAAAAAAGTGTATTTATGTTCAGAACAATTTTGTTGTTCTCTACTCACCTGTTCTCAGAAAACCAGAGTGGCTGAGGTTGGAAGGGACCTCGGGATGTCTTCTGGTCCATCCCTGCTCCATGAGGGATGATGGCTCAAACCTCTGAGGGATGGTTCAAACCCCTGTGACAGTAAGACCAACAAGACTCATCTCACTATTTTAGTTGGCTACACATTTCACAGATCAGTAACTTCCAGCAGACCAGGTAATGTGGTCTCTCACAATCTCACTCCATCTGATACATCCCTCAGGTATCACAGATATCAGTGCACTTATTGTGATAGAAATATGTCTCCATGAGTCCTTTTTTTTTCTTCGGGGATTATATTGTCCTGTTATTGGACAATATTGATTTATATCTTTCTTTTTTTATTAATGGTGTTTCCTGGTGGCATTCAGCTCAAAAAATCAGAAGCCTCGGAATCTCAGAAGTCTCATATCTACATGTAAACTGGGTGCCTATGATCCCCTTTTATTGAGTTGAGAACTGGGATTTAATTTAATTACCTTAATATAGGTATCAAGGAGTCATATTTTTGTGCCAAGGGAGTTTGGTATTCCATTTCCCACCTGACAACCAGTTGCAAGTCCATAAATTTGTAGATCCACTGTAATGGTCACTTTTTCCATGTAGATTAATCACAAATGGCACTGGGCCCTGTCTTTAGATGACTCAAATAGAGGGTAAAACTGCCGGAGATTTGGGACTTTCGAAGCTTAAATTGAGGAAAATGCACATATTTGACCAGCTGAATTATTCTTTAATAACTGATAATCCATTGATTACGTGACTGGACATCCAGAGGTTGCAGTGGGATGCAAAAATCTAAATATAAGTGTCTTAATCCCTCAGGTGAAACCCAGCACATATTTTAGACAACCTGCTTCACCCCAGGCTGCCTCCAACCCATTCCATTCCTTGACAAGGCACAGTTTCAAGTAACAGCTGGAAAAAAACACATGCAGAGGAAAAATACCAAATATTTGTCACATACTCTTCTGGAGGGCTGTTGGTAGGTTTTTTGTTGGGTTTTTTTTTTTTAAGCAGAAGGTTTGGAGACCTTCCAAGGAAAGTGCAATCAGTACATATTAGGGTTTGTTCCACAGCCAAATGCTACGGACAATTCCAGTTATACACAAAACTGAAAGAGTCGTATTGAAAGGGTCAGTTTATCCCTTGTCCCAAGAAACTTCTCAAAAAGAATACCTGGAGGCAAACATTTAGAAAGTAAATGCATTCAGTTCAAACCATTGTGAGGGTCTTTTAATTGTGGTGTTTATATATTGATTGGCTTTTAATTGTAACATTTATATGTCAGTTGTACACTTGCTTTCTACGGCGTTTTAATACTCCTTTATCCACCCTGAATTTAGATCTCTTAATTGTGAAGAGTTATTTACTGCCCTTGGAAAACGGGTCTAGGACCTGACAGATCTTCTGATTATAAAGTTGTTTATTGCATTAATCTTAAATTACTTATTTTCTTCCTCTTTGTTCTGTCCTCCTGGTTATATTCATGGAACCCTGGAATGGTTTGGATTGGAAGGGACCTTAAATATCATCTAGTTTCAACTCCTCTGAAGTAACAGCACTGAGTGCCTTTTTCTCTGTTGCACTTAATTACTTTAAGATTATTCTTACCCCCACCACCACCATTGCTGACTAGGTTATTTACAAAACTTACTTTTTTCATGAATTTTAGCCCTTTTCACAGCCTTTGCTGTCTCTCTGAATTCACTCCAGACTGTCTGTATGTAGATGTTTTACATTTGGAATAATGTAGCTCACAACAGTTTTTCCAGCCACAATATGCCATATTTAAGTATTAAGTATTAAAATCATCTTTCTGCGAGTTGTCATCTGCATTTTAGGATTATGATGAAGCTATTTCCTGCACACTTTGATACACGATAGGCCTAAGTGCCTAAGTTGTGCCTTGCATCAGCTTTAAATCAAGTGTTCCCTTTTATGAGGAGTTGTATCTATTCTGAAGAGAAATGAGGGGTTCTGCATAGCCTTTTCCATCATGGATTCACAGTGCCATTTGGCAAAGTAATATGTCAGTTATTCATGAGAACAAAAACACAGGGAACTCAAAATAACCACTCTATCTCTCTTTTTTTTTTTTTCCTTCTTACCACAGGTTAAAATTAGAATAAAATAATTGGCTGGACACAAACTTGGTGAACTTACAGTTTCCAGCTGCATTTTTCCTTTACCACCTGAAAATGTGAAGTTAAGTGCCCTGGGTCCAGTTCTGACCCTGTTTACTCACATGTGAATAAGCAACAATCCTGTTGAAATTGAGAATACAGAGAATGTGAGAGACTAAATCGGGACCCCTCGGTGATATTATTTGCCAGCACAGATTTTCCCAGGACAATAAATGGAAGTGATCCAGGAGGAGGAAACAATGAAGCTATCTCTGGTGGTGTGCTGTGAGGGAATAATGGAGAAAAACCATTGTTGGTGGTGAAAGCAGCTGGAGCTGCGAGGCTGCACTTCTTGGGATGTGTTTGTGCTGCTGCAACCAATTCTCTAAAAACCAGAGTACTAATGAATGGGCTTTTACACAGCAATGTATTCCAAGGCCTGGTTGTTTTCCAAGTGATTGTCAGCTCTCCCCAGCCCATGGTGTGAATACCTTGGCCCTGGGCCTTCTGTTCAAGCCTAAAATTGCCCTTCCACGATGCTCCTTCCCCCTGTGCAGTTCTGCCATGGACTAAAATTGCAGATTCATGGTTAGTTTTTCTGCCACTGACCACAAACAGGCCCTGGTCTGCAGCAAAGCCTGTACTCAGAGAGATTAAATAACATATACAATTTCTTTAGAGCAACACCACACCGTGCAAAATACACTACAGAGCTTCCTTGCTATGTGGCAAAGACACACTCTGCTTTGTCTCCTGGCATAGCAGAGTTCATCTGGTGTAGGGTCACAAGAAAACAGGCTTAGGAAGAAAACCTTTGATTTTCAAGAGCCACAGAATTTATTTTTTTAAATTATTACTATTACAACTGACACTGAGTGAAGAAAACTTTGATTTTGCTGCACTTCTTATAAAGTATCTGTAAAAGGGCAAATTACAGCAAAATAGTCTCAATAGCAATTTCTATGATGCCAATACATAGAAATAAAATATGAGAAAAGAGACAGAAAAGAGTCCTAGAAAATGAGAAACAGAAATTAATCAGTGATACATGGTCTTGGAGGATACAGAGTGAAAGCAGATTGCTTGCATTGTTTTGGAGGTTTCAAATAAGTGAAAAATAGCTTATTTCAGGCTGGGGTTTAACTGGTATTTGGAAGACTTCCAGTGGTCACAGGCTGATTGAGCCTTGTGCTTTAAAATAAAATACAAATGGCTTGACAAACCATTGGGAATTTGTGTAGCCAAGGAAAAGAGGTGGGGGGGGCTGACAGAGGCACATTCCTGACTCTCATCTGGATGGGATGTTGGAGTGCACCAGTTCTGGGCTTGTGTCAAGGATTTCTTGTAAAAACAAACCTGAGTATGTAGAGGACAGAGGGGCCACAGAGCTCCCAGAGCCTTTCCTGGGTGATCCAATAGGATCCACTGTCTGCACTCCCACCTTTTCTGGAAAAGCATTCAGAAACTCTGGTTGCAGTTTGAGCATGGTAAGTAACAAACGTATAAAAGGCAGACAGGCTTAAATGAGTAAGAATTTAAACCCTGTTTTCTAGGATTTATAAATACACTGACACACTAGAGAGTTTTAAAGCCTGAAAACTGTTCTTAAAAAGAAAACCACTCAAAGTAATTTAAAACAATTGTTAAAAGGAAGACTTGAAGGTAGGATGATGCAGATATCGATCTTGGCTGAGTTATCAGTGCCAAGAGACAGATGGCATGCATTGACTCATGGTAATAATCACAGGGATCATCTTTTAGTAGAGTAATTGTCTACATGCAAAGCAAAAAATTGATAATCTATTGTTATTTTCTATTGTTTTCATTCAGTGCTGCTGGATTGTTGGGGCTGTACTGCTCACCAGTAGTAGTGAGTGTTCAACTGACCATGGTCCCACGTGATGATAGAGAGGATATTTTTAACTTTCTGCTCCAAACATTTCTCCATTTTCCTCCATATCCAAAAGTGACTCTGAGCCTGCAGAGCCCTGCTAAAATCAGGTTTCTGTACAGGTATCTACAGCACTTGGACAGTGGCTGCTGTTCAAAGGAATAATATGGGAATCACACCACGCAGGATCAGCTCCTCCACACATTCAGTGGGGAAGCCAAGACCAGGATGTCAGTAGGAATGTGGCTGGATGCCTCCTACCAGCTCAGGTGAGAAACCAGTGAGCTCCAGCACTGTTGTTGGATGGGACCATCAACAATGAAGTTCTCAGCTCCAGAGTTTCAGCCAAGAAGTTTGGTGGGTTTAAACCCTTCTCTGGTGTTTTGGAAGAGTTGTCAGCCAAGCTTTCCTGGAGAAAAAAAATTCAGAAGACAACCACACCATGCTAGAGAGGATGGTAGCAATTTTATGATATAAATGGGTGCCTGCTGGGGACATGCCCTGAACTCTGGACCCATTTAGTTTTCCAGTACAAACACAGGGCATTTCAGCCACCTGGATCCACAGGAGGCTGTTACAGGAGGTGGGGTGATGGGATCTGTACCTGAAACTTCTCTGTGGACTTTGAGCAGGACTGCTCCTATTTCTCCTGGGCAGGCATTAGGATGACATGGGATATTCCTCACTCAGGCACTCATGACACAGCAAGGAGACCAAGATGGCACCAGCAGCAAAAGGAATTATGGATGAACATCTTCAGGGAGACTTTCAGTTACTCCTGGAGAAGAGGGCAGATTACACAGCTCCTGCCCCAAGGGCTTGTTCCTGTCTCTTCTGGGGAGGGAGCTCTGCTCTACTGCACTATAATAACCTCCCCTCTGTCCTACCAGGCTGCTGGGGTTTTCCATTTCCATTAACTGGCCTGGCCACAGGGCTTTTGCATTTTTTTCTTTTACTTTTATGTAACACAAGTATCAGGTAGTGAGATCAAGTGTTTTGATGCCTGGCTGGTGCATCACCTGGGTTTATTAACTCAGAGAGTCAGTGTGGAGCATTGGGTAAAGAGGGGGTAGAATGGGCATGAGAAATTATTTCCACATTCTTTCTCTTCCTATTGTGTTCAGTGTTCAAAAGCAACAGATGCCAGAGTCTGTAAAATGCAGACAGAATTTCTCTGCTTTTGGCTTTTCCCTAGTACTGGACTTACAGAGCAGTAGTAATACACTAGGAGTATACTAGTAGTAGTCTACTAATAAACAGTAGAAATATAGTCAGCAGGCACTAGAAACGTTCTCATGATGACAGCAAATGGTTTATACAGTACAGGAAATGGGAATAAATGAATTTAGAGTCTTTTCTGGCCATGGAAGTCAACGAAGCCTCATCCAGCTTGAAATCCCTGGGGCACAGCAAACAAAGCACCCGGAGAGGAACAGCTGGATTAAATTTGACTTAAAAGCCACCATCTTTGGCACTGGCCAGTGGACTCAAGTACAGACATGAGCAGAGTGATTTTCCAATGGGATAAATTATAGCCTGCTTCCAGTTTTGACTCCACTGTTTCAAATTGATGAGCTGATTGAGAAAAGGGCTCTGATACCGCTGAATGCAATAAATTGGGCCATGAAGGAGTAGACTTACGTGTGCTTCCCCATAAATTAGACTCAGATAACTCCACGATTTTATTGAACATAAACCAGCCTCTTCATTTGCTGAGAACCACAGACTGATTTCAAAAGCTTTCCTTAGCTGAAATCTTCCATATCCTGTCCCTAATCTCCTAAACCATCTTAGCCCCGGAGCACAAATATTAGAGAAAAACAGGGAGTTACATTTTCATTCCATGTGCTTCCTTTGCCTGGATGTGAATGGCATTCACAATCTCTGAGCTGGCCCATGTGGTTTTGTCAGCATCTGTTTCTTGGAAGAGAAGGGAGTTGCACGACCTCTTCCATCATTAAATTCAGTTCACTGCTGTTAAAAAGGTTCCATAAGATATTCTTACTTCAAGAAATACATAAAACTCCATCTTACAAGCAGTTAGCTCTTCTTCTCCTTCCTCTGTTTCTCCTATTACAAAGCTGCTCCCAAACTTCAGTGGAAGCATGGCTAGGAATGTATAATTTCCAAATACATATATATTTCTCTTAAAATAATCCCACTATTCCTGTGCCATGCTTTACTTTAAACAATTCTGCTTTTTCACTTCCCTCAAACTTATTACAAAAAAAAACAGCAAAGCCTTTCTCAATCATTGTTTTAGCCAAGTTCTTATACTTTGGTACTGAGGTGATAAATTTAAAACAGACATAAACACTCTAGAGAAGGGTCTTCTACATTTGCAAGATTTTAAAAGTTTGTAAGGGGAAGCTTTGGCTCAAATTAAATTGTATTTCTAAAAAAGTTCATCCTGTCTGCTCAAATGTCCATTCAAACTGTCTATAATATCTGGAAGACTCATGGTTATGAGAAGAAGTCCAGCACTGAATTTAAGCAGCCAGTCTGGTTTCTCATGCTAATTCAGACTACTTCCACATGGAGCATCCTTTGGTATCGTGTGAAGAGCCTGACAAAGTCCTCCTGCAGTTTGAATGGTACTTTATATGAAATAAAATTATTCTTGGGGGAGAAAAATATCTTTCTTTGGTTAATATGCTTCCCAGGAAGAACTTTCTTCCCTTTTGTTTTCTGCTGCCCATACTCCTGGTTACATGAGGGGGACACCGTGTCCAGCCAAGCCCTTCTTTGCTGGCAGGTTCCAGATGTGTTTCTGTCTCTTTTTTTTTAGAGAGTTGGATTAAATTTTCACCAATGGCTTTTCTAGCCCCTAACTAAGAAAATTAGGCAAACCAGTTTTGTTTCAGAGCTAAGCTTGTATTGCTTGTTGAGATGAAGAATCCAATTTACTTCCACGTGTCCAGTACGAGCGAGTCATGAGGATGAGGAGCAGATTCCCCCTGGATCGTTTTGGATTTGAGATCTGCACAGTCCAGACATTCTGAGCAGGATAAAGAGGAAGTTGGTGACCCATTAGGGCTCCCCTGCTTAAAATATCCCAGTTTACACAAGGCTGAGATAGCTTAATAATGGCAATGCAAATCTTCCTGCCGCAGCTGCAGCCTCCAGACCTTCTTTCTCCTTGGCTTTCAGACACAGAACACAATTTTAGATATTTTAGATATGCTCTGGGCACTGTCCTTGGGTGCTGTCCAAGACCATCAAGCTTCTCCCAGAGAATTTTAGCTGTTCACTTGGAGCAAGTGTTTTCCACTGAGCAGAGGAGCAGGATATTGGAGGCAAGATTAAGTCCCCCCCGTTTCCCAGCACTGAATCAAACAAAACCTTCTTCCACCCACACGTTGCTGTCTCAGCTTAACAACAAAAACAACCTGCCAATCTCTCCCCACACAGAAACCTTTAGAGTTTTCATCAAAAGTAAGGGAAAGGTACTGCAAATTTTCTCAAGCCCACCAGGCACAAATTGCCGTAATTCCTTTCAAATTATCTGCTGTTATTTTCTTTGAAATCACTGGATGAATCAGATCAGGAGAAAGGGAGTGGGGTATTTCCTGTACCAAAAACACGCCACAAATCAAGACAAGAAAGTTTTGCTCCTCTCTAGAGAAGCACTTGTTGTCCAGAACTGCCAATGTTTTTGAGCAAAAAATTTAGCCCAGAGATTGAGGAAGGTAAAAGCAAATGGGAGCCTTTAAATGCAGTTGTAGGTTGGGGGGAGACTAATTTGGGAAAGGCTACAAACACACACACACACAAAAAAAAATGTGAATTGAAGAACCTACCCTAAACAGAGACAAGAAAAAAGACAGGAAAACAGAGTGAGACTCACTTTTCATAAAGCTGAGACAGCTACAGAAAAGGGAAGAAACCGAAACATTTGCACTGACAAAGAAGGAAAAGAACCAACAGTGAATACTCAGAGTCTGATGGAAAGAATATGGCAGAGCAAGGAATTGGATTTCGCTCTTCCCAGACCTGCAGCAAGCTGGAAAAATTAATGAGTATTAATAAAAGACTCTTAAGAGTCATTTTTTTATCCAAGCTGTTGGCTATGCAGGGCTTTGGGGTATCACATCCCTCAATGATGTGTTAAAAAAACCAAATCAGGAATAAATATATTTAAAGTAATCATTATCATATATATATATATACATATATATTTTATATACACCCCTAGGTAGAGAAAATTACCAAGGTGAAGGAGAAACTTTTCCAACAGGACCAATTGCATAAGAGCTCCCCTGGGGAAGTGAAGAACACAAAATTTCTTGAAATACTAAATATAAACTTTTTCAAAACCCACAAGTTTGCACTGGAGAGAAAACCTGCACTGGCAAGGAATTGGACCTTTTTATAGTCTTTCCCCATCTCTATAGTTTGTGAAGATCTTCACAAAGATTCTGACAGGGGATCTGACAGTGCTTTCCAGGAGTTTGCTGTCAGTCAAAAGGGAGAAAACAGCTGTTGATTTACTGGAGCAGCTCATGCAACTGCCCAAACCAGATCATTCTAATCAACCTGTCCCCTTGGAACACGAGGGATCCCAGAGTGGAGGTGGCCAATACCATGGAAAAACGGACTATGCCCACTCTGGTCTGCTGCAAAGCCCTGTGCCCTGTCATTAGCAGGGACATTGTTCACTAATTTCTTATTAATTTCGTGAGGAAAATTCAGAAAAACAAGAATGAAGATAATCAAAACTGATGAGGCAGAGGAACAACAATTTTTTCTTTTCTTTTTTTTTTTTTTCCAAGCTTATTTCCAGTGCATCCCTGCTGACCCACCTATCTCCAGGCCCCAGTCTGTGACCAGAGAGCCAAGGGCTGCAGCTTTGCTCAACAAACAAGCTTGTGTACCCACTGCACGTGGGTTTTCCCTATGAATCACCTTCTGATGTTGTTCCAGTTCTTTTCTGTGCATTTATTAAAACCATTCCAAGAGTGGGATGGACATCAGATGAAAGATGTCTTGGTAAAAGAAGTTATAATTTCATATGGAATTGCTTCAGGACTTATCAGGCTGAGAAAAGAGTACAGATGTTGTATTTCTGAGCATTAACTGATCACTGAATGGGCACTGCTTCAACACAATTTATATTTTAGTCCAGGGATTTCCCTGACAACCTCCTCCAAATCATTTCTATCTGTTAATGTCCTGTCAGATTTAATGATTCTGGCTTTTTCTGACAGTTTTATCCTTAATGCGAAATAAATGCCTTCCTGATGCTTCACTGTGTGTTGCTAATGGAGTGCTAGATTAACATTTTTATATATGATTGTCTTTTGGTCTTCAGAGGCCAATCCAAGCTGGCCACTGGAGGCCACGAAATGGATCCTGCTGGCTTCACTGGAAGTTTAACAGGTCTCCTGGCCAGGTGGGAATGCAAAGGGCACTGATGCAGAGGGGGATCAGCCTCAAAGAGGGGGAGTAAATCTCAAAGGAAGCCACTCCTACTGGGTAACTAAAGGCAGGCAAGTTATTTGGGAGGCAAAATATTTTTTTGCCGGAGGAGTTAGAATGAAGGGAAAGTCTTGAGGCTCTTGGGACATCAGCACAGGCACAGGACCAGCTGCATTGAGCACAGGCCAGAGGAAAGAAAGGTTTTGCCCACTAAAACTTCTTTCACTCTATACAAACAAATATCCAGGTTTCACAGTGCACAAAACCTCCATAACCAGCCCTTGTGCATCAACCAGACACAGAGAGGTTTGACATTTCTGTGCTCAGCCCTTGCAAGAAGTAACATCCTTGACTTAGGTCTTAAATCCACCGTAAGCCTGTAGTGATTTGGTTCCCTCTGTTCCTTTAATGTCAGAGAAAACCTGTTCAAAAGTATCTTTGGGCTACAATTACCTTACTAATCAAATGTTTGCTTCAGCAAGACTGGATCCAGCCAATTCCAACAGGACAAGTGGTCCTCCCTGGAATATTCTCATCTTTGCAAAGACTAAATCTTTTCTTCAGAATTTGCCTTTTCTGGGCTGCAAATCTCTGTACCATTGTCCCTCAGGACTGATTATTTATTAATATTGATTTATTACTGTTATTTATTATCTCCAGATTGTTGATGTAAAGAGATGTTTCTCCAGAGGCTGTCACCAAACACCCATCCCTCTCCTTTGAATAATGGAGTCTGACTTTGGTGTCAAACTTTGGTTCTTGAAATGAGGTGACAGGAACACCTCCCTTCCCACGATGTGTCTGCTGCAATCAACTTTTATAAGGATCCAGGAAATTTGAGCTCTTTAGGGACAGAGGTGGCAGGGTGTGTTTTCCTCAAGGAAATTGTGATCCAGGTGACACAGATATAGGGAATACCTGAAACACTGGCAACGTGTTCCAATGCTGATAGACATTTCCATCCCAGACTTGGAGGAGAACAGATCCTCTTCCCCTACAGAGGGGTTCTGCAGACATGATGACAGGAAAGCAAGACACTCCAAGAAGCACTTTCCTGTGATAAGATTTGTTTCTGAATTATTTGGTTGATTTTTCCGTGCCTGCTTAATGGGACAAAAATACTTTCAGAACAAGCCAAGGTAAGAAAACAGGCTGGCCCAGAAGCACAAAATATGAGGTGGAGAAGAAACTCTTGTCCCCTAACACAGCAAATATTTCAGAGAACCTAATTTTTCATTTCACTGTTTCCTCCTCTGATTTTTTAATCCCTTTTTTGTTTTGTTTTGGGTTTTTTTTCCACAGAATAAGCCAGACCAAAAATAAAAAAAATCCCTCCCAAAACACAAAACCTTCTCAAAAGGTCAGAATGATGAATAATATTTCGTACTGCAGGTTGTGGAGTCATTGCATTCCTTTTCAACAACACCAGAACCCCATGAGAAAGTTTGCAAATACCACTGAAGATATCAGAGAACAAGTCAACTTACAAAGGCTCTCGCTCTCCTATTCAGGCAATACTTGGCCTAAATAAAATTTAATAACTGGTACCAGCTCCCATTCTTAGGAATAAACACTCTATAGGTAAGTTATCCCTTAATCTGCCAGTACCACTGTCAACACTTAATTAATGTGCCTAAAGGCCTCGTGCTGTCTCAGTGGGATAAAGCAATTTTTCACTGTTTATTTAGAGCTAAAATATAACCCTGTTGCCATTTTTAGGCACCTGAACACTGTATGACTTTCCAGATGTGCAACCCCATTTATTTCAACAGCCAAGCAGTTTGTTTCTAGACAGATTTTGAAGCCTAATTTCTGAGCTGACAGCATTTTTTTTTTTTGTAATATACGTATAGTTTAAATACTCCAATGATTCTTGGCCATCAGTATTCTTCTTCATTCTGTAAACTATTATCCCTGAAATAATTAATTCCCAGGGTACAATGGAGAGATAAACTACTTCTGTTTCACATGCAGTTCAGTTTGTGAATCTGTGAAACTCCAGGTTTACAACTTGTCCTTTCACTTCTTTTCCAATTCAATCAACCTGCTGGAAGGGGCATTTTTTCCAGGAATCAGCCTGGGATGAAATCTCTTCAACCCGTAGGGGGCAAATGTAAAATGCTGATACTGATAAGAAAAGCTCACATGGTGTATCCTTGTATGTTGGCCCATTTAACCTTCAAATATAAAAGACACCACTAAATGTGTAGTTACTGTTTTGTGATAAAAATGGACTTTTTTATTGTGGTATCAGCAGCACTTTCAGAAATCACCATAACAGAGTGAAGTAATTTTAGGCCCATTAGATCCCAGTTCATACAAATCCTTTCTCAAACCAATTTCTGAATTTGAATAATTTATTCTGACAGCAACAAATAGTAAAGTTATTATTCCTGGGATTCTCCAGTTATGCAGAAACAGAGGAAATAATTACGGAATTTCTTTAAAAAAAAAAAAATAAAATTAAAAAAGCACATACATTTGCAAACTCTCCTCTTTTGGCCAATGCCCACACCCAGCACAACCTCGAGTTCATCCTGCATCCGTTTGTTTAAACAACGAAAGAACAATGAAACATTTCTGGACATTCCTGCAGTTGCATTCTATCCATCAGCTCTGGCAGCTGCTTGGCCAGTCTTCATCTGACCTCCAAAATAAACCCACCCTCTGGAGAAAGCACTGCAAACCTCCAGAGCCAGCCTGTTTGCCTGCACAGCGATTAATTCCGAGCGTTTGGAAAGCGAAGCCAGTGCGCTGATAACGCGGAGCAAACGGAGGGAGCGGAGTGTGGGACAGCTCGGAGCGAACTGTTCCTGCTTTCCCAGCCAGGCTGGTATTCTAACCATGCATTAGGTTTCCCAAGGGATGGAAAACGAGCACCCCGGGCAAGTTTGGAAGGCTTGAGAGGAGATCTTCCTTGTTATCCACCTCCTCATCTCCAGGGTTGTGGAGACACCCCCTGATAAACACGCAGTGAAGTCCTTCAGGTTGCTCCAGCCTGAGATCAATCTCTCTGTCGGCTGAAATTCAAGGGCTTCCCTCTCAGAGACACCCCTGAAAATTCCTTCTGTTATTCTATTGATAAACCAGGAATATTTCATGGAATAGCATATACTGATAAGACATGAAGGCTGAGATGAAGAGGTGTCTTGTGAAACCCAGTTGAGAAACACTTGGCTTATCTCAACCAGATGTTATTAAACTCACCACAGGAATTACTGGCTTGGATATGCTGGCCTGTGTTAGGAAGCCTTCAACCCACAGGATTAAAACAGTCTCTTTTAGCTTTAAAATCCACATATCCTTGCAGTTATTGAAGTCACTAACTCCTCTGGAATTCATGGCACAATATAAGGTTATGCCATTTTTTTTTCAGAAAAGAGTTCACAACGAAAGGCTTAAAAGCATCAGGGAACAAAAGCTTCCCTTTTCCTTTAATAATTTTCAAGTCAATAATGCAATCTGGAGTCATCTGCCTCAGGATTTAAGAGTGATATGAAACATTAGAGTTCTTTCCTACCATTTACACTTGTATCTCATGCTCATCCCATCGTTTCTGGACGTGCCCTGTTATAGCCAAGGAAAACTTAATTAATCTTGACTTAAGTCAAAGCAAACAATTTAAAGCATCTTAAAATACTCTCTGGGGCTCAGGGAAAAAAAAGCAAACAAGCTTCATAATGGAATACATGATTTCATTTCACAAACTCTTACCAAGTTTCTTCAATTTGGTCGAACATCTGTAATGATTTTCCAAAGAAAAAGCAATCAGCATTGTTTGTAGCTGGAGGGCTTGAGTTCATGTCCCATCTGATTTTTTGGGGGACAGTCCTCAAGATGCTCCTAGGAATGCCCTGGTCTTTTTTTTCTCTTTTATTTTACTTCCCCCACCTCTTCCTTCACGTGTAGCAAAGTGTCCTGAGGATTCATGTCAGAGGGAATGGAGGTGTCACCTGCTTGTTCACTTTAACAGAGTGTGCTCACAGCATGTGACACCCAACATCCCAGGAATGCATGGGGGTGGTATATGCAGGGACCCTCTAAAACACTGAGTTCTTCTTACCTAAGTGCCCTTTTTGGAAGGGATCAAATGTAATTTTTAGTTTAGGTTGGATATCAGGAAAAGATGTTTCACCCAGAGGGTGGTTGGGCACTGAACAGCCTCCCCAGGGAGGAGGTCAGAGCACCAAGGCTGCCAGAGCTCAAGGAGTGTTTGGACAACACTCTCAGGCACAGGGTGGGATTGTTGTGGTGTCCTGTGCAGGGCCAGGAGTTGGACTCAATGATCCTGATAGGTCCCTTCCAACTCAGCGTATTCCATGATTCCATGATAATGTATTTTTGCCCCCAGCTCCATCGTGCACCTGTGTTTGCTTAACTTCAAAATGAAGTCTGTGCTGGCTGTTGCTGGATAAGGTGTCATCCTCTATAACCTGGTTAAATTCCTTATTCTCCTTAGAAAAACACTGAAACTGTTACAGACAAGTCCTGAATTCGTTTCAGAGCATACTGAAGGTGATCTAAGTGGGTGGCTGACAGTTCATTGAACCATCACACAACCACTGCTCCCGTAGCCTGGAAAGATTTCCAAGATATACAAACCAGTGAGGCAGGACCAAACAAGGTGTCAGAGAGATCAGCAGGGCTGTTTGCACTGCTATCAAGACCCAGGCGTGACCAAAGGCATGAGAGTGACCTGGGAAAGGTGATCATGTTTAGATCAACAAGCTCACACCAGAGACCAGCTATGAACAGAGTCTTTCAAGCCTTACAAGGACTTCTGCCAGTGTTTGGTGAAGCCACTGGGGATCAAAACACAGCTCAGAACTTCATTTTTCCTGTGCAGATAACAACAGAAACCTTTGCCTGTGTTGTGTTTGGAATCCCAAGGGCACAGCATTCGTCATGTTAAATGATCTTCTACAGAGCCGTGGCTCAGGAGAGACCAGAATACAGCTGGAAATTGTGGGCAGCAAGGAAAAAGTATGAGCTACTGGTCTGTCCTGGTCCTGAAAGGCAAAGGTTATGGAAACTGCATCCTATAGAAAATGGGAAAGGGGGGAAAAGTTGGGGTTTTTTTGCTTTTTTTGTTTGTTCCCAAATATAAAATGGATATATGTTGTCTTATACAGGGATGCACAATTCTGGTCAGCAAAAGCAAGAGGCACTAAATTTCAGTGCTCAGGCAAGCATATCTTTAAAAAGCTGAGAAAACCACCTTTAAAAATTCCTCAACAGTCTTAATATTTACCATGCACAATAAGAAGAGCATCAGAATAAGAGATGAAAGCAGCTTTTCCATGTAAAATCTTTTGAGGCAAAAGAAACACTGAGATACAACTTGTCTGTCCTCCTTCCACCAGGTATGGGAAGGGGAGGAGAATTCTTTTAAGGGATTAAATTTTCTATTGGATAAAAGTCCACATTCTGTCAGTCATCACAATGGAGATAGGGTGCAAATCAGCCATAGACAGTTGAGTTCTGCATTTATTGCCTGAATTTGAGTCCTCTGTTCACAGAAATATAGAACTCTATAAAGGTCACTCAAACCCAAGCAAGAGGGACTCGGTAGTTCATCCTCATTTCTGCAAGGTCTCAGCCTATGAAGCCTTTTGGTTTTCTTCTTTATGTTCATTCACCTGTTTGGTTATTTCAAAGAGAGGATTCACTGCCCTTTATTTCTTCATTATTCTTTCGCTTAGGCATGGCTTTCTATTCAATTATCTTTTTCATGTTTGATCAATGTCCTGATTTGAGCAATGTTCTGAAATGTTACAGTTGCAAAATTTATTTTTTTATTGAGAAGTTTTTTAAAAATGAACTAATTATATTAAAAAAAATAAATCAGTAAATACTTTCCTGGTGGCATACATATGGTCCACTTCTGAGCTCTGCTGTTTATTCATTTTGGTAAAATCTTTGATTTGAAAAAACTGTCAGTATAGTTGTGACAAGCAATATCTGCTTTATTTGTTTGTTTGTTTGAAGGTATTTTTTGGATATAAACTCATAGAAGCTTTAAAAATGTTTATTTAAAAGATGTCTATGAAACCAGAAGATGAAAATGTATTATGGAATGTCCTGGTTCTGTGTCACTGATCTCTCCTGGATGAAATATCAGACCTACCCTTGATTTTACTTACAAGAAAGACTTTAGAGATAAATTCCCATTTACTCATTGAAAATGAGGTTTTCTTAATGTAAGGAAGCTTTAATCAATCAATGTTTCAAGGCAAGCACTGACATCCTACAAAACTGCAGCATTAGAAAGGGGAGGTTTGGGATCCCCAAAACCTGAAGTTTGATCTACATATAATGGAAAGTGGGAAAAGAAAGAGAATGGGCAAAAAATTTATCATCCAAGCTGCCCAGGTATCACCCCTGACTTAAATATATTTGTCCTGCCTTTCAAGGGTGCAAAGCTTCTGTCCTCAAACAGGTGTCAGAAGCTGCTGTAAACCTTCCACCTGAAAACAGGCTGCTATCATTTGTAATCCTCCCCCTCCCACAAAACAAACCCTCCATCCATGTGTTCCACTGCAGAGCATCAAAGCAGATAATAAAGGTCATTTCCTGCGTTTCTTTTTCTTCCTGTTTCATGCAGCTCCTGTGATTTTTCAGGTGTTTTGACTAAAACATCCCACCTGCTTTCTTTTCTTCATCAAAGGCTGACAAAGGATAGCTTGCCTGTGCCATCCCTCTGGCAGTGGACTGGGAAAAGCTGCCACAGAGGCATTTTGGGCATTTTTTTGGCGCTCCCAAACATTTCTGGGTGGCTGACCTGACCAGCATGTGTGTGCAGATAGATATATCAGACTGCTCTGATGCTCTGCAAGCCAAAGCCAACCAGGGATACCAGGGATTTATCACAATTGAGCCTTGGCCAGTGGGTGTCACTAAAAATTAGCTGGAAGGGAAATTAAAAAAAAAAATAAAAAAAGTAAGGGGGCAAGGTAACCTGAATATTAAAAGCATTCCAGACCTTGTTGTTGGCCCCAAGCCTTGTTTTGAATCCTTCCTTCGGTCAAACAATGGCAGTGAGATCAGAGCCAGGCACCAAGTGCCCGCTAATTACTGACTGCACTGACGCTGGCAGGGAAGAGCTGGTGGGATGCCTGGATAGGATGGGAAATGACTTTACTCAAGTATCCCGTGCGGATTCCCTGGTGGTGGTGGCATGTTTCTTCTTGGGCTTCCTACTCTGCCGTCCCTCGTGCAGAGGGGGAACGTCAGCCAGGTGACTCACTGGGATTCTGCCCCGTGTTTACTGCCACAGACCTCCCCGCAGGGACTCGCTCGTCGTGTGCAGCCTGATTTTTCCCAAGAACATCTCAAAAGGCTAATTTTAAATTAACAAAAGCTTTGGAAGGCAGGGAGAAAGGGAAGGGGGAGGTGGGGGGGGGGGGCTTCTTGCAGGAGGAAAGCGATGGCAGAAATAGCCTCCTTCCTTTTTCCTCTCTCTTGTCCAAGATAAGGAAACATCACACGCTAAAGGCAATTTAAAAACAACTTAAAAGGCAGATAAATTTAGTCTCTAGTGTTCCACTGGGTGGACAATCAAGACACAGAACAAGTCTTCAGCCAGAAGGTTTTCAGGGAAATCTACCAGTGGTGAAGGGAAAGGGGCAAAAATCAAGGAAATACCATTGGCATTAAAACTACTGCAGGAGCAGGTCATAAACCCCTTTAGAGGAAACATGGTCCAGTAGTTACCAACGTGGACCTTAATTTGTGAATCCCACCCAGGTCTCCTGGGATGCTTTGATATACTTTGATTGGAGGTGTCCTTCTGTAGAAGGGGTGGACTGGCACACGATGAGCATAAGGAGTCCACGTTCCAGTTCTATCAAGACTCAAACTCAGATCCCTAAAAGGGTGAAGAAACTTCTAATTCAAGGAGATAAAAGCCTGAAGGCGATGAATGAATCTCACAGGCACTGCTGCAGTCTGATGATCCTTCTGTCACAAAATGAAGGGACTTTTAGCCCTGAGGCAGGGAAATGCCATCAGAAAATGACACTGGCAACAGCTCAGCAGAAACAGAGGCTTTGCATGGAACCAAATATGCTGGAGTCACACTCCAGGTTTAATACAAGGATTATACTAAAGCCCTCTCCTTTTATGTCTCCTGTCAACTGTCTTTTTGCTGCTTTATTGACTGTTTTCTCAGTGGTCTTTGGTTTATATGGAATTTGAGCTGACTTCTAAACTTTGTTGGGCCAGCGAAGATATTCTTTTCATCCTTGTGGTGGGAATGTATCAACCACAGGTCAGCACTGGCTTGAGGACATTTGTACAATGCTCTGCTGCACTAAGTAAACATGTCTTTAATCTCTCTGTACCATCTGGAAAATTATTTTCTTTTATTTTTCCCTTTTGATTTTCTTTTATGTTGAGATTGCAAGTACTAAAAGGCAAGCCCTTTCTCTTATTACAAAAGGATACATCAGCACAAGCAGGACAAACAGTCCAGGACCTGTTCCTTGGCCCTGAAGGCAAGTGTTGTGATTCATCTTATGGCCATAAAGCTAAACCATCATCCATGTGAAAAAAAGAGTGGCCTCACCCCCACCCTCTCCTGGGAACAGTCTCTGACCCTGGATTGTATTTGAACCATTTCTGAGCTTTTCCTGGGAAAGGGAATAATGACATGGAGCGAAATAGTTTGAGGGAGTAGATCACCATGGAAGATTGCAGGCCCAGCCCTGGCCATCTTTGGTTTAAGGGCATAAACCCAACCTAAGTGTGCAGTGCTCGAGGCAAAAGGCCATCAGGTTGATTTTGGACCTCTAGGTTTGATCAGAAAAGAAAAAAAAGACACGATTTTTCCAATTCCCTTTCTGATTTGGGTTCTGTTAAATCCCTGCTCGTGAGCATCTCCCTGAAGGAAAATACCAACTCGAAGGCAACGAGCAGCCTCCACACAATCACCCCTCCAGCAGATGCTCTTGTGCACTCCCAGCCATTCCTTGATGGTTTTCCAGCTCTGGAAATATGTGTTTCCAGCACAGCATGTTACAGCAGTGCATGAGAGGGAAATGCCATTAAAGAACATGACTCTCCTGACACGGCCATGGTGTGAGTTGCTTGGCTTGGCTGTGGTGCTCCTTCAAAACACACAACAGTGAGAGCAACATCACTCAAATAATCCTTCCCAAGTGTAGTGAGAAGGAACTGCTGGTGCCACAGAGCAGAAAAGGTTTCCAAAGCTTGGATTCTAATTTCCTGATCTTTAAAAAAGGAATTGCTCATCTGCAGCTAATCATGTTTGCGCCTTTCGTTGTCTCCAAGAGCAACATTTTCCAAGGTGCTTTTAATGAGCTGAACAGCCTCCTAAAGACTCAGGAGAGACAGAGAGGCTGTCAGAGACAAATCCCTTTATTTGATTAGGCTTCACAGGATCTTGGTGCATTCCAAACCGAAAAGAACACAACAAAGATTGATCCTCCTCCCACCTAAATCAGTTGGACTTTTTCTCTAAGGTGGGATGAAATCCAGAACATATTAATTAGAGACATGTTTTGATGAAATGTTGTTCTGTAGTGCGAGGCGTGTAACCAGGAAAGCAGATTAGGTTACAGGAGAGACAGAGCTGGAAGTGACTTCCAAAGGGAGAAGGACGAGGAGAGGTCAAGGTGGAAGGTTTGACGGTGAAAGGCTCAACGAGGAACACGAAGGGGCAACCACACGATGTCAACCTCACCTCTTGTGGGGGCTTGGACCCCTCTGTAGGACACAGGGCTGTGACCCCACCTACATTCTCAACAGCTTTGCCAACAGATAAAGGCATTTCTTTATACTGAACTATTTCATGTGCCTTGGCAGAAAAGCACATAGTTGCTGAGCAGTTGGGAAAGTGTTTTGTCAGAGACAGTCTGGCTGAAGGTTTGCTTATAGCACTGTTTGCTGGAGCTCTGTTGGGCTACATTTCTCATCTACAATCTGCTCTGCTCTCGCTGCTTTGTTTTCTTTCGTTATTATTTCTAATCTATCTAAAAGAGCTCTCTCTCCCAAACCCGGAGGAAACTTTCAAAATTCTTAATTTAGTCATTTAGTGCTTTTAGCAGCAAATTCTTCCAGTTACCTGCGGGTAACACGGTCTCATAAACACCTCTGACAGAAATCACAAGACACGTTCTGCGCTTCCAGGCACAGTCTGTGATTTGTCTGACAATGTAGCTCCCACTTTCACCCTCTCTCTTTTTCTGGAAGCCAAATATTGCATAAAACTCGAGCACAGAATTTGAATCAGTTCAACATAAGCTGAAATGTTGTCACAGATTTATTCACAAGTTACAGATTCAGTTCTAGAGAAAACCAGACTTGCCTTTCTGCCCCATCCTTTTGATGAAAATCTGCATCTGAACAAATTAACCCCCCTTCAGTTTTCATCTGTACCTTTCCTGACAAGTGAAAAATTGACTAATTCCATAAAATAATATTTTCTTACTTGTTTTCCTTCTTTGATACAACTGAGATTTGGCCAGGACACAACACCAACCTGCCAGAATTGTGCGGAAGGCGTAGGACTCGTGGTATTTCAGACCCAGTCAACACAATTAAGCAGCTTTGTTCTATTTTAATTTCACAGAACATGGCACTCACCTTAGAAGCAGCTTCCAGAAAGTTTTGTTTTGTTTTGTCCTTAAATGTGCTGATTTCCAGAACATTTAGTTTCCAACCTGAATAACCAGCTTCTGGGGAACCATCTGAGCTGAGCCTCCAGGTCCTTGACAAGACTCACCTGTTGAGGACAGAGGATGTTCTTTGCACACAGAGTCTTGTTTAGCTTCAGGCCTGCCTGTAAGATCATCTGTAACTGCAAAACTACATATTTTCAGCCCAATTTAGCCTTTCCTCGAGAAAAATAGAGCAAAAAGTTTCAACAGTGCTGACCAAACTTGTTAGGTAAATGGAAAATAAAATAATCTATAAAACCCTCCATATAAAAAACCTTCAGATGCCCACATTAAAAAATAAGAGCCATTATTATTCTCTTTCTGGTTTTCTATTTGATTGCAAAGTCATTCACACAATATCAGGTTAAAACTAGTTCAGTCTTTTCAGAGCTATAATAACCCCAAAGCAAATTACATCCTCAGCTTGCTGACAGGAGTCCTAAAGGTCAGAACTCTAAATTCCATCTCTTTGGTTTAGTGCCAAGTATTTTGGAAAGAGAAAAAAAAGAAAAATCAAATAATCTTCATATCCATCTTAACAGATACAAATAATTTTAATAAAGCTAAACTGTTGCCTGAGACTCTGTGCACCCTGGAGTCTCATTCAAGTTTTGTTCTGACATGTAAAATAAAACCTAATGAGAAGTTACTGGAGATTTATGGGAAGAGAAAGGAGAATAATATTTTTATTTCATTTCCAAACTGTTGTGGAGCCAGTAAGGGATAAAAAATGGTCTCTGCCAGATACTATGATGTACAGGTTATATTGTGGTTACTGAGTATTGAATATAATATCAGCAGAAAAGCATGGAAAAGGAATAATTACAAGGGATCCTCTGGGCTTGCTGTGCCCTTAGTTTCCAGGGGATTTTTTTATATCCAGTATGAATTTAAAAATTATTTACCTACTATTACCTAAGTTGTTCAGAGAGGAAAATCGGGGACCTTGGGATTCAAAACATGGAACCCAATCAGTTGGACCCCATTACGTGACAACAAGCTCTTGCTGCTTACATAGAATCCCAGAATGGTTTGGGTTGGAAGGGACCTTAAAGATCACTCAGTCCCACCCCCTGCCATGGGCAGGGACACCTTCCACTAGCCCAGGTTGCTCCAAGCCCCATCCAACCTGGCCTTGAATATTTCCAGGGCTGGGGCAGCCACAGCTTCTCTGGGCAACCTGTGCCAGGGCCTCCCCACCCTCACAGGGAAGAATTCCTACCTAATATCTGATCTAAACCTATTCTCCTTCAGTTTGAATCCATTTCCCCTTGTCTTGACACTCCATGCTCTTGTAAAAAAGTCCTTTTTTTTTTTCTTGTAGACTCTCTTCAGGTATTGGAAGGCCACAATCAGGTCACCCCAAAGCCTTCCCATCTCCCGGCTGAACAAACACAACTCTCTCAGACTTTCCTCAGAGCAGAGGTGTTCCATCTCTCTAATTATTTTTGTGGCCTCCTTTGGACTTGCTCCAGAAGGTCGAGGTCCTTCCTGTGCTGGGACCCCAGAGCTGGAGGCAGCACTTGCAGGTGGGGTCTCACCTGAGCAGAGGGGCAGAATCACCTCCCTTGACCTGCTGCCCACGCAGCCCAGGATGTGATTGGCTCAGTCTAACAACTCATTAATCGGAGGGGAATGTGAAATCTGAGTCATTATTTGGAAATAAAATTTCTCTGGATGTTATTGAAAGCACGAGGTAACTGTACCATAACTTAGACATCTCAAAAAGAGAAATGGTATCAACTTGGTCTATTGTTTCCAAGCACAAAGGCAGAAAGCAAGAGAGTCCTGTCATCATAACAACGGTGCCTATAGCTCACCTTACCTTGACAGCCCTAAAATTGTGAAAACCAATTAAAAATTTCATTGATTTTTCAGAAATTCCTTTAAAAAGCTGGGAGCTGGGATGTCTTGGGGATTCTGGTACTAAAGTGATCCACATGTGACCGATTTCTGTCTCTTCTCTGTCCCTATTCTTACAAAATCAAGACTAGAGAGGTCGATTAAATACAGATAAATGGTTCTTTTTGCTCCTTGGCATGGGAAGGCTCCGGGATCATCCACTCCACACAGCTTCCCTAAAAAGGAGAGGAGGAGAGCAGGCAGTGCTCTCCACAAATTGCTTCCCCGGGAATGTTGAGGGAGTGATTAGGCAGTAAGGATTCTCCTGAGCCTCCTCGGGCAGGGAAAGGTCCTGTTTGCTCTGCCCCACACTAATTTTCCAGCACGTTTGCCTCGGTAGCAGCACTGCTTTTTTTTTTTTTTTCACATCCCTGCTTTCTGTTGAGTCAGTGATTTGGTTGTTTCAGTTCCAAGTTTTCTTAATGTTTTCTTTTTTTTTTTTTCCCTACTAACCTTGGTAAGCAGCCCTTCAGTTGTCAGGTCCTGACTGATTATTTTCACCTGGCTGATGACTCTGTCTTTTTCCTTCTTTGGTTAAAAATGCCTGGATGTAACAATTTATTCCCTGATGAAAAAGTCTAATTAACTGATAAACCCCAATATCTTGGTACAGCTTATTTTACAGCCAACTGGTTGTTCTGTTTTGTGGGGGGGTTTTTTATGTGAAATGAACAGAATTTTTCTGTTTAAGTCAAGGTTACATTTTGTCTGGGAATCTGTAATTTCTCACCCAGTTAATCCATCTGAAAGGGACCACATGATCATTTTTGTGGGGAAACAAAAATCATCATTGACTTAGCACTGACAGTGCACCATGGCTATGAAACTCCAGCTGAAGTAGGCCAGCCCAAAGGACTAACACACAGATCTTTGACTTCAGTTGGTTTAAGACTATTTTATTTATTTTATGCTTTGGGAGCTACCAAATTAGGAACCCACTCTCAATCGTGGAGTTTGATTTGAGTCCAGCCACCTCAAAGCTGATTTTCAGTGAAATCAAATCATATTGATTTAGGCAGGAGTTAAATATCACCTTTAAAGCTTTCTAGTGGGATACAGATCTTTTAAACTGAGTTAGCTTCCTTCATTCCATGTCAAAAACTGTTTTCTCTTCAGAGAACCAATGGGTAGAGATGCACGAGAGTCATTAGCTGGTCATTAGAAATGTCATTAGAAATGTAGGGCCCTGCTATAATTACTCTACACATCTTCTGTAGTGACAGAAGGCGTTTAAGACTGGTACTGATGGATGCTGAGAAGCATTTAAAGGCAAGCCAGAAGAACCCTGATTAATTCTCACAGAATCCTAGAATGGTTTGGGTTGGAAGGGATCTTAAAGTTCATCCAGTTCCAAACCCCCTGCCATGGGCAGGGACACCTTCCACTAGCCCAGGTTGCTCCAAGCCCTGTCCTACCTGGCCTTGAACTGTTTCATTTCTAATTTTCCAATATCCACTCAAATTTTGCTTTTTATTTTGCAATGAGATCCTGCATGTCAGAGTGAAAAGGTGCCAGTTTTATTCTCAAACTCCATGTTGTTAAGAAATAGGATTTGAAAAATTAAACTCAGCTCAACAAGGATTTTCTGGAATATCCTTAAGTATATCAGGACAGAAGTAAACAAAAGGCAAGTGGAGGGGGGCACTCTGCATGTCCTTGATCTGAAGTTATTGTCTTTCTTCTCTGAATTTCCCTTCACATTATTGCAACCATTTGTATTGGTGTTGTCATTATACCTTTTTATTTCATTTCCAAATTACAGAGGTGCAACCAGGAAGTTTCAGTTATTTGCTTTTGACTTAATAATCAATTGTGATGTCATTTACAACATTTGGAAAGGCATGTGCAGTCTGAGGTGGGGGTGCCACATGCTGCTAATTTGGGATAAATCAGCAGGTTTTATACTTCAGCTATGGAAGATATTGGGGCATCCACTGTTCTCACTCCTGATTCACACAAAGGGCAACTGCATTTATTTGTTATAGCAACAACCATCTTGGCACATGCTGGCACTGCCACTGAAAGCAGAATAATGTCACCAGAGGCCGTTTCCTACACACTGCACTGGAATTGCTCAAAAATCCCAGCTGGAAAGGAGCCTGCTGAGCCCTGAGATCATAAAGGGCTTCTCCTGTGTAAATGACACTGATCCTGATGCTGGAATGAGTAGTTAAAGACTCTGCAAGTTCAAAAAGAGCATGAAGGAAACTCCTCTGAAGTCATGATCCATCTTGTGTGCTGTGTTCCTCTTTGGGAAGTGTGTTTGTGTATTCCTAAGGCAAAAGGTAGGTCAGGAGGGGGCATCTGTCCATCTGACCCTAAAAGATGTGTAGGGTGATAATCTCAGATTAAGCCTTTCAAAAATAAATTTTAAATTATTATCATTAAAATTATTTTGCCATAATAATAATTAAAATTATAATTAAAAATATTTTTGAGCTTCTACCCCAAGAGGAAAACAGCACTGAGCCCAGTTCTGCTATTCAGGTATTCAGTCTGTGTCAGGGGTGCTCCAGCCCAGCCCAACACTGAGCACACAGGCTCACAGCCCAAGGGAACTGTGTGTCTGCCATGAGGGGTTGAAAAAGGAAAGTTCTTGCCTCATTTTGCTCCATTTTTGGTATAAAATGGAAAACAGACCAGTGCTGCAGTAAACAAAATGCAGTTTTGCTTTACCCAAAAGGGACACTTGTTTTTGAACATAGAAGTGAGGACAAGAAACATGATAGCCGTGGTTTTGACTTAAAAACAGATCAAATCATCTGGCTAACCACCCCTTTCCCTATCTCTGTGGTTTGCTTCTCCAGTTCTCTGTTTTCAGACTTACAATTTTTTTTGCATGGTTTGCAGACTTATTTAGCACAACAGCTGGCCACGAGTATCAGGTTCTGCCTAGGAAACCTTGATCAAGAGGTGTGTTTATTAGCTTGTTCATTTAAAAAAAAAAAAGTCCTTTATTTTCAAAATCCTTATCAATAAACACAAAAGCACAAACCACAAATGGAAATAAAGGTCATGCACTGGTGAACAGCAGATAAGAGCATCTAAGCATAAAATATTTCTGAATATGAAGAACAGAAGAAAAGAATCGACCTGCATTTGTTGTAGGACTGTGGGCAGTGGCTTCCATTTGGATTTTGATCACAGACTCAAGGTGTCCACAATATAAATTCTCTTTTCTTCTATCTGTCCAGATGTCAAATATTTTCTGGTAAGGAGACTATTTTTATACTACTTGCCATTAAAACTCACAGCAAAGCAGAACCTGGTATTAGTCAGAGTTTCACTGGGGTGCAGTGGAGTCAAGAATCCATGATAAAACTCTAGTTCAGGCACACAACATTAATTTTGGATTTGTGATTAATATTGGATGTGAGGCACAACATACTGGTGTGGCATTTCATAACTGTTCACCTTTATTACAGAGAAGATGATAGGAAATATTAAATCAGAAACCCATTATCCACAGAATTACACATTGTCCCAGACTGGTTGGGGTTGGAAGGGACCTCTGGAGACCATCTCATTCCAAGCCCCTGTCATGGGCAGGGACACTTTCCAGTAGAACAGGTTGCTCCAAGCCCTGTCCAACCTGGCCTTGAACACTTCCAGATCTGTAGAGACGTGGGAAAAAAAATAATCTAAATCATTTATCAAGGAAAAAGTACAAGAGATGATCTCATGGAAGGGGAAATTTGAAATCTACTAAGTTGTAACATGACTTTCACATGTGTCTATGGTGGAATGAAGGACCAGAGGCGGTTTTCCTGAGTTTCTGAAGTTAGCACATGATGTCTTACAACCCTTTTCAAGATCTTTTGTTGATGTAGCAACAAATTCCCATTCCACAGACCCAGAGAACAGGGAGTCCTCAGGGGGTTGCAGCTGTCCAGTAGTGCTGTTAAATGCCCCCCAAAATGTTGTCACATCTATATCCTTTTTTTTTTTAAACAGCTTAAAACACATATCCAAAATCTTGATCTCTCCTTTAGTGACTCACACCACTTGATGTGACTAAAAGCTGATCACCATAAGGTTCAGTGAGGATCAGATGGATGATGACTGAGGCACCCCAGGTCAGGATGATGGATGTCAGAGGCAGCTGGATCCAAGAGCCCAGTGGATGTGAGGCTGCCACAGCTCAACGTGGCTCTACTAACCCCGCTGTGATGTTCAGTGAGTGTTTTCCACACACTCACAGTCTCTCCAGTAACTGCCTCAGACCTTCAGACCCTCCAGCAGCCAAGTTTCCAGCCCTCTGGTCCCTCCAGTATTTGCCCCAGGGCCATGGTCTCCCCCATGCCCACCTCCCACACCTCTTACCCTTCTCACCAGCTGCTCTGGTTTGAAGCTCTCTAACAAACTGTGCATATCCATGTGTGCACATGTGCAGGGCTGCAGTTCCTTAGGGAAACACTCACACCCTGGACTCTCCAGTTCCTGGACCCACAAACACAAGAGCCCCATGAGCCACAGCCCCTTCTCCAGCTGCTGGTTCTCAGACCCCACACATACCTGTGCACAGGGATAGGGAGCCCCTCACCCAGGAAAATATCTGGAAATGGAGCTTAATAAGGAGACAGGACAGGCTGAGATGTCAAGCACAGAGTGTGGCCAGCCCTGGTTTTACATGGTCGAGGCTTTTATCCCTTTACCTCTCTGTTTTCCCACACTTGCTCCTCCCCAGATCACATTGATTGGTCCACCCCTGAGCTCTCACAATTCCTGTAAAAACATTCCACAGTAGGTTTTACAGAATCCTCAAATGCTCCTCCTTTGCATCCCACTCACAGCCCTGTCCCTATGAGGGCAGTAAACCCCACAGCTGTCGAGATCCCCCTGGGAAGAACTTCTTTGGCCAAGCCAAGACTTCTCAGTGGGTCAAAGCCCCGAGCATGGGCTGGTCACCCTCCCAGGGCAGCCCCAGGAGGGACAGACAAAGAACTCCATTGGCACTGATTACATTTTGGGGGTTCCTCCACCTAATTGTAGTTCCTCAACTCCTTGATGAGCCTTTGTGTTTTCAGTGATTAGCTCTTGATCAAATATGCTTAACAGATTAGGGAAACATCCTGCCTGCTGCCTGGCTTATTGCTCTTCTGGCCAGCCTTGTATGGCACCGAGCGTGATTTGCTCATCTGCAGGTCCAAAAATAATTTCCCAAGGACTGGGGAGCCCTGTCTGGCCAACATCTCACGCTCTCTTCCTTCCAGCCACCCTATATCAATCACCAGCTCCTCCTCACCCACATCTATGAAGATTCGTGAACCTATAAAACTCTTCCTGATACACAATTTCTGTCCCATTTTTTGCTGTGGCTCCCTCCCTCCAATTAAGACACAAATCTTTCCTCCGGGTCTCCTTCTCATTCAGTCTGAGCCAAAGATGTGTGATGCAACTCTGCCCCATTCACATCCCTGCTTCAAACTCCTTTTCCCAAGAAGACTCACCACATCAGCTGGAGAATCACCTTCTCCACCCCACTGTGAGATATAAGTGCAAGAATGAAGAGATCAGTGAGAACCAGCAGTAACTGCTTTATCAAGGAAACACTGTAGATTGGTTTTAAAGCAAAGAAATCGATTTTGAAGCAGGGTCCACATTGAATATTTTCCTTTTCCCAAAGGTGGTTACAAACATGAGGATCCATAATCTCCTCCTTGCAGACTCACTCCAGCAGCCACAGAATCTGCACAACACTGACCCCAGTTTAGGCAAGGCAAAGAAGAACCTCCATGAGCTGCATATCATAAAATTTAGCAGCAGCCCAACATGAGTTTTGAGGACCCCAATAAGAACAGATTGCTCAGTTTTCCCCTTTATTTTACCAGCCATTGCAGGACATTCTTTTTCTGTACTTGGATGCTTTACTGGAGCAGGGACTGTGCCCTGAAGGTGTGGCCATGGTACAACTCAGAGGATGTACGCAGTCTCAAGACCTGGCCCCACATTTCACCTTGGCCTTTCCATGCTGATTTAATTTAACCCAAGGCCAGGAATTAAAATATATAAAAAAAAACAACCTCAGAAACCAAACTAACAATTCATGCCTGGTTACATTTGTGCTTGTGACCTACGCCTGTCCGAACAGGAGTTGGACAGGACAAAGCACAATGCACTTCCTTGCTTTTATTGCTCTCATTCACTTCATGTCATGCCAAAGAAGGTTGATTTAGGAAGTTCTAGTAATTAACTGTTGATGTTTTTGACTGCTGTTCCCGAGGGACTCACAATGACTTGTAATTGTTGTTCTGTAGGAAACGCTTTCTGGAACGATTGTAGATAACATATATTCTCTGTATGGCTTTACTTTTACTTGATTATTTTTTTAAGCAAGGAACATGGTTTCTTTCCTTTCCAAAGTCACCTGTTGCCTGCATCCTGAAAACCTCATAAATCACCTCCTCTCTCAGACCACACTGACGTTTTGCTGCCGGAGTCCACAAAATAAAGAAGCTTCCTAATTGAGTTACACATTAAACATAGAACACATGAAGTGGTAAAAACAAGGAGAGAGAAAAATTTAGTCCTGTTTTTATACTGTAAGTTACAAAGTGACTTTCTTTGCTCTCAGCAGCTGAGAATATTTGAAAGGGGGAAGCAGAGGAGTGGATGTGTATTTGGAGAGCACAAATTGTTAGAAGAATTTAAATCCAGACTGGTGCTGTTAGAGAAGGCTCCAACAGAATCCTGGAATGGTCTGAGTTGGGAGGGACCTTAAAAATTATGTAGTTCCCACTCCCTGCCATGGGCAGGGACACCTTCCACTAGCCCAGGTTGCTCCAAGCCCCATCCAACCTGGCCTTGGACACTTCCAGGGCTGGGACAGCCACAGCTTCTCTGGGCAACCTGTGCCAGGGTCTCACCAGCCTCACAGCCAAGATTTTCATTGTGATATCTAATCTAAACCTACTCTGACAGTTTGAAGTCATTTCCCCTTTTCCTGCCGCTCCATGCTCTTGTAAATACTCTCTCTCCATCTTTCTTGTTGGCTCCCTTCAGGTGCTGGAAGGCCAAAATTAGGTCACCCCGAAGCCTTCTCTTCTCCAGGCTGATCAATCCCAATTCCCTCAGCCTTTCCTCATAGCTCCTAATACAGTTTATCACTCATGTTGTTTCCCTGTCAACTATTCTGTTAAAAATTAGTGAGTGCCATAACAATGTTGCATAAAACCTAACAGATTCCACTCACAATTAGAAGAAATATAATAATTATCATTCTAATTCCTCTTTCTGTGTCCTCTGCTACTCATACACACAGACACAGGGTGTGATTTTTGGGGTTATCACGTGCAGAGCCAGGAGCTGGACCTGATGATCCTTGTAAGTCCCTTCCAGCTCAGTATATTCTATGATTTTATATATTTCTCAAAGCACGTGGCAGGCAGCCATTAGATACCTCTTTTCTCCTTCAGATGACTCAACACTTATGTATCTGAAAAAAACAAAAGAGCCCAATTTTCATATTTTCACCTTTTATGTTCATCTGCTACTGACTGAAAACTAATACTAATAAGCCCAGAGGGGATTTTTACAAGTTTGTCAGATTTGCAAACTGGAATAAAAATTTTTGCATTAAACTGGTTTGTTTAAAAGGACTGACCTGAGCCAGAGAGACTCAGGAAGGATGTGGTGATAGGAATTCAGCCCTGAGAAGGATGTCAGTCATAACAAAACTGTTCTGCATTGAAAGGCTCATAAAAGACCAGCTCTCTTCACACGCCATGGCAGAACATTCATTACTCACTTGTCACACTGGCTGGGACTGGCATTTGCCAGCTGCAATTTTCTATTGTGATATTTTCCCCCTTTTACATCTGTTGACCAAATGTAAACAAGGTATGACAGCGGGTTTGAAATCATCTCAACAATGTGGTGCAGCCACTTAAGAAGCAGGAATATGGCCACAATGAGACATAAAGACACAAACCCTCAGGCTTTTTCTCAGCCAAAATTTAATGATGTATAAGGGAGTGACCTTCCACGTGAGATAAATAAAAGTGTGGAGCCCACTGAAAATAGTATTTAGCTCATTTCACAGGGTCACAGAATGGGTGAGTTTGGAAGGGACCACAGTGGGTCTTCTGGTCCAACCTTCCTACTCAGGCAGGGTCATCCCAGAGCAAATGGCACAGGATTGCATCCAGATGGTTCTGGAATATCCCCAGGTTTACACTTGGCACAGGTTTGCCCCCCAGTATGTTTTTCTCCTGCATTTAACGGTCAGTAAAGTAAACTAAGTGTAGGCTTAAAACAGCATCACAAACAAGAAAAATTCTCAGCAACACAAAAATCACTGATCTGTGACATCCTGCACCTCTGGAGTAAAAGGATTGGTAACCCCTTCCATGCTCAAGGTTTACGGTGATTTTTTTATTTTACTGAGGTTACTAAAATATTTTTGTTGTTGCACCCCCACTGATGATGATGCCTTTTTAGGGTTTGGGATTTAATCCCTACCAAAACTTCACTGATGTGTCTCACATCATATGCACAGCTGCTCAGTAACTGTGATCTTCAGTTTGGATTTCAACTTCTCTTTGGAAACAACCTTCCAGAAACCCATCTATCCACAGGGAACTGTCTCCCACAGACCTGCACAGGTGGAGATCCTGGAACTCTCCCTTCCCTTAGCCAGAATTGGTATTTTCCTCCTCTCCCTGCAACAATGATCCAGAATCCAAGGTCTGGAGTCCTTGGCTCACATCCACACCACTCACCACACCAAGTACATCTCAGCAAAAGGTATGTTTGTGGAACACAACTTTTAACCTCCAATTCTTTGTGTATTTTACAAGAGAGGAGCTGAACACCTTAATCCTTTTTTTGGTTACACATTCTTTGCTGGTGTTTCGTCAACCAATAAATATTTGCTGAATTCCACTGCACGGAGTATTTTTACAAATGCCCAGAATATTTCTTAGATTAGTTTGGAAGCTCTTGCCAAGTGATAAGATGATGATAAGGAAGTAAGCAGAACACCCACAGGAGGTAGATATCTTGGGTGTTTTATCAGGATTTAGGGTTGTGACACAGTCCTGGTGCTGTTATTACAAAATCTCACGTCCAGGACACCTTCCAGGTCCCAACTCTGATCTGCCTCCTGTGTGACCACATGAGCAACCTAATTTTATCAGTAGCCCTTTCTCCAAAAGCTGGCAAACAGAGATGTTTCTCCATCTCACAGCTGAAAGCTGTGAAGTGGCAGCCAGAAGTGAGAAGGGTGCAGGAGTCAGCAGGGATCTCTCACCCATCACTTCATTCACTTGTTTTGTCAAGTATGAGGCTCTATAAAAATGATCTTTTTTTTCCTGGCTTTATTATTCACACACAGTTGGGATTCATTCATTCCAGATAGTCAATATAATCCATGGAGACCCAGACAGCAGCAGGCAGGGAAGCTGAAATGCAATTCCTTTTGTAGGCACCTAAAAAAAAAGTTCATGCTTTTACTGGACCCATTACTCACCAGTGGCTTCACAGATAGTCCTGGGTCACTGATTTACATGGAGATATCCACCCTGTGGACACCTCTGACCAGATTAGATGGATCCTACCTGAGACTCACAGAGGAGACCAAACTTCCTACAGCAGGAAACCCCCTGAGCAGAAAAATTACTGCCAAGACTTAATTGACAATGATGTTGGAGGCTTTTGATTTGGGATGTCCACTTTGAGACACATGTAAGATTTTATTTTGGGATTGTGGATGGTCACACTCTCCAGTCCTTTAGAGGCAATGGGACATCACAAAACAGACTGTGTTACAAACATCTCCTGGTAATCAATGCATGGGCCAGCAAAAAAGATGTCGTGTTGGATTTGAGTCCATTAGACTTGTTGCATCTCAATTAGAGTCCTTATAGGAATGGGGGTTTATAAGTTCACAGAATCACCCAGTCCCACCTCCTGCCATGGGCAGGGACACCTTCCACTAGCCCAGGTTGCTCCAAGCCTCATCCAACCTGGCCTTGGACACTTCCAGGGATGGGGCAGCCACAGCTTCTCTGGGCAACCTGTGCCAGGGCCTCCCCACCCCCACAGGGAACCATTTCTTCCTAATATCCAATCTAATTCTTCCCTCTGTCCATTTGAAGCCATTTTCCCTTGTTCCATCTCTCCATGATCTTGTCCAAGGTCCCTCTACAGCTCTCTTGGAGCCCCTTTAGGCACTGGAAGGTGCTCTAAGGTCTCCCCTTCCCCAAGCCTTCTCTTCTCCAGGCTGAGCAATCCCAACTCTCTCAGAGTTTCCTCATAGGAGAGGTGTTCAATTACTCCAATCATTTTTCCTGGAATCCACCTTCAGAGTCATGTTAAAGCCACACTGCAGCTTCTAGATTTACTGCCTCTGAGCCTCTTAATCTACTCTCTGCACATGACCACCTCACTTCAAGCTGTCCACAGCCAACTCCTCATACCCTTATTTTTTCATAAGTGATCTCAGGTTTCTCTAATTGTCCTTGAAAATTGAGGTATCCAGATCCTTGATAAGACATTTTAACCTGCACAGACCAAGGACGTCCTGTGTAAAACATCTGTGAAGAAGAGCATGTCATGTTTACAGTGTCATGGAAACCACACAGCACCTGAAACTCACCTCGATGCCAAGAGCCAGAGATCAAAGAAAACATTCTGGCTGGAGGGTCTGGCCAAAGACTCAATTTTCCCTCCTTATGGATAGTGAAGAGTTGTCCCTTTAAGCACAACTTCCATGAAGTGTCATCTGTTTGTAGGGGTGTTTAATTCCCTCAAGCAAAAGACAAATTTAAAAAACCCACAGCACTGAAACTTGAAATCTTGAACTACTGATAAATATTTATCTTAGAAATAAGTCACTTTTTCTTTACAAAATTGGTACCTGTTTCTACATTGATAAAATCAACAACTACTAGTGAGTAACATCACAAAATCAGATTGTTTTCACTCTACCAACAATCCTTCCACACCCTGGTTGAAATGACAAATAAAATATCTGATTGAAAATGCCCTTTTACCTTCTCTAGTTTTATAAACAAAGCTGCTAAGGAGAGACTGCTTCCTTATTTCAGAACTAATGTTGGATTTATTATCTTTTAGCCAATGAAAACAAATAAATGAAGAGTGTAAGTATATACAAAGTGTCCCTAATGGGGTGACTTTTCCTTAGCTTATGCAGCAGACAAGGCCCTGGATCATACAGAGAGGCAGGAGGAACAGTTTTCTTTCCACAAAGAAACCTCTGTTTTCTGTGTGACCTTTTTGATGAAAAATAAAATACAATACAATAAAATAAAATAAAATAATGCACATTGGTCATTAAGGCTTTGGCACTCGATTCTTAATTTTTACATTTCTACAAATATGAACTGAAGAGACAAATTGTTACAAGACCAACTTTGTTGAGGGTTAACTTTTCATCACCTACTCAGCAGGAACTGTCCATACCTCAAGTATGGTCAGTGTGAAATTCAGGGCAGTTTCCTCCATAATAAACTTACCCTGAGACAGGAAAATCAAGCCGAGTTACCAGAATAATGTAAATCCATATTTTGCATCACATTATGCTTTTGCAATCCCACCCAGTTCACGCAGGCCCTCTGAAGAACTGACTATTTTACTCCTTCAAAAGACTGGTGCCAGTATTTTCAGAAATAACCAGTGATTTGAGGTCCTCGTGGTTTAAGGAAATTGTGCCTCCTCCGAGTATTTCACTTTCAGCAACTCAGTCTTCAGAGCCCCCAAACCACTTCCCACTGCTGGAAAACTTGGCTGATGGTGGTGTCATTCTTTCCAGCCTCTTCAGCTTTCCTCTGGTTTCTGAAGTGACCATTTCCTGTCTTTTCAAATTAGCCCATTAGATACATTGCAAACATAAACAAAATGGAATCTGCCTCAGGAAAGTGAAAACTTGGAAACAACAGACTCACTGTTGTCATTTTTTCTCTACCTGGGAAGCAAACACACAACTGCAGAGATTCAATAATATCAGCCATCACATCCCAAAGTTTTCCCAGATTTGACCAGTGTAAGGGCAGATATGCAGAAAAACAAGTAGCAGCAGGTTCATCTAATTAAGTGTGAATTTTACCCACAACGATTTTTTTCACAGCTGTTTGCTGCTTCTCATTATTATTCCACTGACCTGATGAGGCCCATGAAACATTTGCAATTTAATCTCCCAGATTAATTTCCACTAGAGAATTAACTATTAAAAAAATGAAGAGGAAATCTAGGTTTTTACTCCGACCATCCCTTTAGATGGTTTATTTGTACAGGACATTCTGTACGAGACAAAGTTAAATAAACACTTTGCACAAAGGTGGTATATATGACACCTTGCCAAAACAGTAGCTCTGTTTACATATTCATCTCCATACCCAAATATGCCATGTCTGTTGTTAGTTAGAGGGGTCAGTTTTCAGCACAGGGTGTAATCTTTTATGCCACAAAGACAAGAGAATGAAATGAAGGCATCATGCAGACCAAGTGCCAAAGCCACCCCTGTCTTTTAATGCTCAAACTGCTGCTGTTTTGGTTGTTTCAGGAAGTCACATTATTTGGGCAAAGAAGAAAAAAAAAAGAGAAAGAATGAAGAGGAAAATATAACTTAAAAAAAAAAAATCAAGATGCAGGCTGTTGGAACAGGGTATGTTTCTACACAGATGTGTGCAAAGATTTTTGTATTGCCATATAACATTTTGCAATGGAGTTTGTTCTTCCTAAATAGATGGCAGGTGGACAGTGGACTTTTCAGAACAAATATACAAGGACACAATGGCAGATGGTAGGTGAGAAAGATCTGTTTGAAGAGTTTTCACAAAAATACTCCTCATAACCAATGATGAAGAAGCCTCAAAGTTGTTTGGAGTCTGTTTTGGACAAAGGGTTAGAATTCAGGGCCTCTCCTCATCTTCATTTATCCTCCAAGATTATCCATAAAACACAATCTATTTCCAAGCCCTATTCACTAATCTATCCTCTTTCTTACACCCTGAAAATCCTTATATCTTCATGGATAAAATCCATTGGAGGAATCCTCCTGGGCTCCCTTTATACTCACCAACCTACAGTCTGGCACACAGTTCTACTCATCCTAAGGCAAAGGTAAATCACACCCTGATAAATCCCCTCCTCTGACCAGAGGAGAACAGATCCTCTGGACACATCTGCACTGAAAACATCCACATTTCAGTCAGATAAAATCTGGCCAGTCACAAAACAGCTCCTCTCCTTCCCCAGATCAACACTTATCAGCTCTGCTCTGCCATCAGGGAGTGGAAGGTTATCTCCAAACTGACACACTTTAAAGCAATGCTTTAAAATAAATGGTGCAGGTTTACCAGACTGGAAAATCCAGAAGGGAATTTTTTTGGTTCCAAAAATCTTTCCACCATTTGTCATCTCTACAGTATTTTCTGTCCAAATGCATTCTGCAAAAAGAAAAAAACCTTACTTTACATTATAGATGTAAAATCTCCCCGTGAGGTGGGTGGCAAAATCAAACTGTATTTGCTTCATGAAATAAAGTGCAGACTTTAGAACACAGAAATTTTGAGAGGGGTGGAAAAGGCTTTGGAAGAGGGACCTTTGGCTGTTTGGGATCTCCCACTCCCAGAAAAACTGAAGCTCACAGTGAGGCCAGTATCTTAAAGGCATTACTGAATCTCCCTGTAGCTGACAGCACAAACACATCCCTGTGCACACACAGATGAAAGGGTTTGCCAACATCACTGTAGGAGAGTCAGGAATGTGCTCAGAGCTGATGCTGCTGATGCCTCAGGATCTGAATGGGAGATCTGCATCTCACAAAGTTTTAAAAAGTTTGCCTACTGCTCTAAACCAAACACATTATACTACAGTGAATTAAATAAAATTAAAATGACTGAAACTCTGAGATGCTTTACTGCATAGAATGGCTTTAAACTGACAGTGGGCAGGTTTAGAACAGATATTTGGAAGAAATTGTTCCCTGTGAGGGTGCTGAGGCAACAGAAGCTGTGGCTGCCCCATGCCTGGAAGTGTCCAAGGCCAGGTTGGATGGGACTTGGAGCAACCTGGAATAGTGGAAGGTGTCCCTGCCCATGGCAGGGAGTGGGACTGGATGATGATCTTTAAGGTCCCTTCCAACCTAAACCATTCCATGATTCTATGATATAGATATTTGATGTGAATGGGAAGCAAAGGGGGAGACAGATGCTCATCCAAAGACTATCTAAACCTTTCTGGTACTTTGTTATGGCTCATATTCAAGTTGGTTTTCAAATCTAACTCAAGTGCTAATTTCCCAAGATCTGTATTTGCATAGTCATTTCAGCTTCTCCACACTACACACAGCAGGACGTTGAATTTTTGTTGGAAATTGATTTTCCATGAGTTTATCAGGACTCAGAGGAGCTTGCATATCGACTAGGAAGAAGGTGCTATGATAAACATCAGAAAGTAAAAGTTCTTTATTAAACTCTCATGAAATATTCACCCTCAAGAGAGAGGAATAATTCTGGAAAGACCATTTTTTTCCTTTTTTCCAAGGCATTTTTTCCAAGGCATTTTTTTCCAATCTTCAGTACAGTAACTTGTTCCAATTTTGGTCAACTGCTGCTAAAACATGTCTCTTACAGAATTAATTTCAGAATACAAACTGCTGCTTCAGTACCTCACGATACATCTCCACGATACCTCATTCCAGTACCTCCACTTTATTTAATCATGAAAACTGGTTTCTATCACAGGTAGGCACCACTCAAATCTCAAACCTAACAACTCTTCTGTTTTTTTTATAATTCTGAAGAAGCAAACCACAGATCTAATCTGTAACTTGGGAGGATAAGTAACAGTATAAATGCAAAGATACTGATACAGCTGCCTCTTATCCAGGAATATAAATGAGCTATATCAGCATGAGGCACTGTCACACACCAACTGCACCTGGTAGTAAGAATGTACTAGTGCTATTATCTTGGTAACACAAAATCACAATCCTTACTGCAAATTCATGACACAACAAGACCTTTGTATAGGTCAGGCTTTATCTGAAAAGCCCTTATGGTCACCAATCTACCGAGTGCTTATAATAGCAGGTAAGGAAGTGAATATATTTTCCTTGGATGATATTTTATACTGGCACTGGAGTTCTGCTGGAGAAGAACAAGGCAGTACAGGGAAGGCATTCCCAGAGAGAGAAATCTGGGTTCAGCATCTTTCATCAGATGCTTTCAAACAATTGCAGGATACAGAGTGGATCCAGAAAGAGACCTCAAGGGGACGTTGACGACTTCACTGCCTCATCTGTAACCTTGGTTTGGTGGTGGGAACTCAGCCTGCCCTCAGAAGTTTTATGTTGAGGGCAGTGACAAGGGATTTACGTAAGTGTTGTTTATATTCTACGCAAAATATCTCAAGCACGAGGTGGTTGAGGTGAAACTCCTCCAGCCTGCAAACCATGTCATTCTTCCTCAACATACACTGCACAACTCTTGCCCTATTTCCTTTTCTGGTGGGAATAGGAATGTGCTAATTCAGTCATTTCCTTTTTGTCCTGGCAAATAAAGCGCAGCTCAGGTCAGTCACAAGATTGGTTCCGTGCCATTCCAGTCGATGACAGCTCCTTGCCACCTGGAAATGAGAGCAATCAATT
>JAWWLV010000088.1:3075475-3088634 GCA_035041135.1 Platyrinchus mystaceus
TTTGGAAAATGTCAATTTTTCAAAAGCAAAGCACCTTCAAAGGGCTCATTTTCAACACTAAGGGCCGTCTTTTTCCACGTCTGATTTCAGTGTGTATTCTCACAATGGTGAAATTAAATCTACACACAAAAACATTAAATCTACACACAAAAACATTAAATCTACACACAAATATTTGTCACCGGAGAATTACTCCAACATCTCTGCCAGAATGAGTGGATGGCACTTCACCATTCAGCTTTTATTTGCTCATTGAACAAGGCTGTCTTTTGCCATGTGAATTCTAAGAGAAGCAAACAAAGGAATATGATATCAAAACCAAGGGGGATCACTGGATATGACTGATGTAATGGCATTTTTCTCCAGGAGTTTTATCACTTCACATAATTTCCCCTACTTGCTTGTTGGACTTCACTTTTTATTTTCTAATTAAAATTATAGCTGATTGTTATATTCAGAATGTCTGTTTGCCAGAATACAACTGCTATAGACACTTATTTTCCAAAGTAATCACAGACTCGAGTGATTCCACGGGGTTCTTGTCAAACTGAGTAATTGTTGGTTGTACTGAATCCAGTAGGATTGATGGACAAAAGGATAATTACACACAGCTTTCAGAGTTACAAGCAGCAGCCTATTGTTTGTTCTGCCAGTGTTTTCCCCCCCACAACTGCAATGACCTTTACTGAATTAATATTAAACAATGTTCCAATGGTGTTAAGACTGAAGTGTCCATGGTGTAAAACCAGATATCCTTGCAATAGCCCTTGGGTGAGCAGAAACCCTCAGGTCACCTCTTCCACAAGCACTAGATCAGCTACACTCCTGTTATATCTGCAGATTGTTAAGGGACACTGTGAGGGTAAAATTACTGCCATTGATATGTACTTGATTTCAATCAGATTAAGAAAAATAACATTAATGTTCATGATCTGACATTCAGAGTATGTAGAATTAAATGGCTCTGCCAGGTGAGACAGAAATTGAAGAGTTTTTAGCCATATAGTTACAAAATAGTAGCAAACCCTGTGGCTACCTGAGGAGCCCTAGATAAATTCCCTGCAGCTTTGGAACCTTTTTGTTGCAGAAAATGGGAATGCTTCTGATAATGAAATGGGAGGGATAAAAGGGCAACATTAATAATGAAGAATAGAAAGAGATGTGTGTTCAATCCTAGGACTCCCAAACCAAAGGCTCCTGGAAAACACTGGCTTACGACTAAATTTCCTTTATGCTGCCACAGTATAAAAGCCAGCAGATGTGGCAATGAAAACAGATGTCAGGGTGCCAGGGAGCCTCTGGATCTTGTCTTTACCCTTGTCCCACTCTGCTGCTCTTCTGGTATGTCCCAACAAGTGAATAAATCGTGAGGGAGGTTCAGACCCTCACTCAGACTTCAGCACTTTGCCATTTCCTCGCTGCACATGAAGGAGTTTCTAGTTCACTGCACTAAGTCACATCACTGCAGTGACAATGACAGGTCAACATTCTCTCCACTCAACTCTTCTGCATCTATTTCTAGGCCCTCTAACTTAGGTTGGCCCTTAGGCTTTGGCTGTCTGCAAAATTTAGCAAGGAAGAGATGGGTATTGTCAGAAATTCTGACATTCCCCTGTTCATTCCTGATGAAGGGAGTTGGTTGGACTCTGACCTGACACATTCTCAGCCTATAAGGGACCTAAAGTGAGATGGCACAAATCCACATCCAAATGCAGGTATTTATAATCTAGAGAGACATGTGGAAAATATTTGACTTATCATTTTCTGTTTTGTCTGTTTGCAAAGCATGCAGAGCTCTTCCAAACATGTGGGCTTTGGTATTCTTATTGTCTCAAAGCAAAACTCAGCAACTCTATTTTATTTGGAAGGATGTTGGGAAGAAAGCAATGCCAATACCCCAGCCACAGGGATTGGCCTCTGGGAAAAATAACTGTCTATAACTTGGGAGGACAATAGGACTTCATTAAAGAACATTTCAGTTCCACGCTAGAAAAGGAGATGTAAAAATAGGGAATGAAGAACAGGCTTTTTCAAAGGCCAGTGCTTTGTCAGCCTTGTTTCAGTTAAATTTAAACGTATCACATGGTTTTGCCCCCAGTTTCACAAATGCCTCAAAAAAAATAGCAGCATCCCTTGCTGAAAGCAGCTGCAGGGCACAATATCTACCCCTATTCCTGAAAAATAAATGGAATATTAAACCCAACCATCAAGTTTCCATTTTGCACTTGCATATTTTTGTTGCTGGTTTCTCAAATGAGGTGGTTAAAACCCTCTTTCTAAACCTCCCCCTCCACAACCCCTGGCTTGAATCCAGTCCATCTGATGGATAAAAGTGGTTGTTTAGGAGACATATTTCCCAGGGAAGAAGGTTATAGGAAGGATGTTCCACAGGGCAAATAAACCAGTGAGGTGCCAGAGGACAGAGCATGTGTGCTGAATTTAATAATTCAAGTAGGTCCTGTCACAGCACAGAGTGTGCTGGTTTCATCAAAAGGACCAGAGATAATGTTTCCCATCTGTGGAATTTTGATGAAAAAATTCTGTTTATTTCTGTTGCCCTTTGAAAAGAAAGAGGGAAAATGAGCATAACTTCTTTGTCAATGTCCTCTCTTCGTTTTCAGAAAAGCAAAAACTGAAAAGCAAAGTCTCTCAAAACACTGACAGCTCAGGGAGTGCCTGAGACACTGTCAGGAATCAGAGCAGGGAGAGTTTGGGAGGTCAGATGGCAGGAGGTTTAACTACTGCAGGTTAAAGCAGGAGAGAATCAGTTACTGATGTTATTGAAGTTAGTAAGTTATTAATAATAAGAATGATAATAGTAGTATCTTTTAAATTTATCACCTGAGAATGCAGATTATTTTTCCCTTTGTCACTGTAAGCCTTTTAAATGACCTGCCATGAAGATGAGGAGCACCTGTTTCTATTTTTAAGATCAGGAGAGATTTTGAAAAAAAAACAAAACATCATTCTAAGTCTTTCCACCTGCAATTTTAACGTGGCATTTAGGCCAAAGGCTCTGACCCAAATGCAAGGCCTTTCTCACCCAGGACTGCTATAATTGGTCCTGCCCACTCCTCTTCCTCATCCTCTTCTCTGAGGTCTCAGTTTCCCTGAGACTTCACTGAACTGCTGTGTCCTGCAGCTCAGCAAACAGAGGAAACCTCCAGCAATTTTCTGTGGACTGAACAGTTTTTGGAAATGCTTCTGTTGCTTTAAGAGCTCTAAATAAATCCCAGAAACCCTAAAATCTCAATTTCGGCTTCTAAGTCAAATGTGTAAGATCACATGGAATTAATACTACTTAAATATGGGCTTAGCACAAAGAAAAAGAATCCAAAAATGTGTAACTTGGCTACCGAAAAGTAACAGAATTGGGCTTTTAGCTTTTTTGCATTAAAAGAGGGAATCTCACTACAGAACTAAATGTTTGCACATGAAATGGATGGAATGGATCCATCTGTCACTGGGAAACAATTTGCAACAAGTAATTACACTGCAAAAAGCTCTTCTGAGTGTGGTGATATGTCAGGGCTGAGAGTGATGATCAGACATTAACAGCTCCAGACAAATTACATGGAGCACACATTTTTCTAATCAGCAGAGATAACACATTCAGCATGATCCACTGGAAGAGATTAATGCATTGGGAACAGTGGGATTCTCCAGGAGAAAAAGGAAGGGATCATTTTGTTTTCATTTGCTACTGTTGAGGTTTGACAGGAGGATTAATTCAGTTCACATGCCCTCATGGTATTTTCAACTCAGAAGCCACGCCAAGGGAACTGTGGGTTATATACAAATACTCCACATATTGGACCAGGGAGATAAAATGGTATAGAAATCTTTCTCCACGTGGATTTGCAGCATCCAGCCTGGAATCTTGAATATCTCTTCCTAAACGTGTTGGTAAAGTTGGAACAAGTCTAGAGCAGAGCAGCAAAAACAAGCTTTGGACGGGATGTACTGATGAAAAAGGGAGGAACTGTTACATCAGCTGCAAACGTCCAGCGGATGGGGAGGAATTGTTCAGGGGGCAGGTTGGATTAGGAGCAAAACTATAACCAGAGGAAACTAAGTGAATGAAGAGTCAGATTTAATTTAATTAGTGCATCCAAACACAAGTTGTGCAGCAGATATTAAAATCCCCAAATTCTCATGTACCTACGAATCTGTGTTTGTACTTTTATATTTTGAAGTAGAGAAGTATGAGAAAAAAGGTGAGATCACGGTTAGATGCACTAAAATCAACTAAAGAACGGCCATCTGAACAAAGAGACAGGAACTTCAGGGATATAGATTTTGAAAAGAAACCCTGCTATATGACAGGACATAAAAATATCCGGAATTATCCCCCGGGAGATTGGCTGGATATGACCTAAAGGGAGTTTTCCGACTCCGATGTCTATGATTCACCATATAGCACGCTCAGGATTCTCTTACTACTGGAAACAAAAAAAATAAAAGCAACCAAAAATGACAGTCCTTTTCCATGACTGGTGGCAGTTCCCAGCCTCAGGGCCACACTGTAATTGGATGCTGAATCCATTTACTGAGAGGAAGAAAAGAGTCAGTTTGAAAATTCTATTCTCAGTTCCACTCCTGCAAACTACCAGTGACGTTTATTTGTCCTAAATTGCTCTAAATATTGTAACAGAAAGCAGAATCTGGCCCTTCATGCTGAAGGCACAGTGGAGACACCCTGATTTGAGGCCAAAGTCCACCAGAATGTGACTTTTGTTCTAGTCCTGAGCAGACACTGCATCTGAACTGAAATGCAGAGAACTCCCAGATGTTCTTAATAAAAATCAAGACAATTTGCAGCAGATGCCCAACTAGTGTAGACTTTTTTTAAAAAAAAGGAAACTACGTCTACTGGAGTTTCTGTAACTGATTAAGAGTCATTGGCTTGGAAAAACAGATCCCTGCTCAAGAGTCCAGCTCCCAGGCAAGAGCACAGCAGTAGAAACAGATCCCCTCTACCATATAATTTGCAGAATAAGTGGAAAATGGTGTCTGATTCCCTGAGTAACTTACTTTATTTTTAGAGGGCAGGTGGGAAAGAAATAGCTCTTACCTGCACTGACCTCACTTACAATTATGCTACTCCCAAGTCATTTTCCTCACTAGAGAATGGAAAAAAATGCTACAGTGGTGCAGAACCATTTTTTGAGGTTTTAAATGTTACATTTTTTATAGAAAAGAAAAAGAAGCGTGAACTAGACACAGATGCTTATTTATTTTTAGCCCACTCTGTTCTGAATTCATCTGATTTGGATACACTGATATAATTTCTTGACTGAATTCAAGCCTTTTATAATACTGTGAATAATGTAAATGATTGTGTTAATTAAAAATAACAAAAATTATGATTTGCCAGTAGTAGGAAAATGTAGCTGGGAAAAGGTTAAAACCAGGCTTTCTTTTCAGTCACACATTTATACTGTATCAGTACAAACGATTTCTTTGGCAATCACTTTCAAATTTCTATAGAGGTGCTGACTGCAAATCCAGATGGGACTGCTACAAGTATCCAATCTGGCATCCAACACAGGCAAGAGAATTTCAAATAATATTCTTGAATTAAACACAAGAATGTCTGTTTAAGATAGAACATGTCCTTAGGAAAGATGTCCATCTCCCCAACAGAGTAGATGGAAAACCAGTAAAATCCTTACAGAAGTTTGCCCAGACATAAACTAATGGCTGTTACTTCTTTGAAATTTTTAATCTATCTTTAAATTCTTATGATGAATAAAATTAAAATACTAATTTCAAGAGCATATTAAAGGGAACAATCCCACTGCATTAACAGCTATTTTAATTTCTGTAATTTTGTTACTGCTCACACAATACCACCACCCCTCCAGCACAGAGCAGAGCAACTGAACCAAGCCCATCATTTCTCTCCTGCTGTACTCACCCCCAGCTGATTTTAAATGTAATTGTTTTCTTTTTAATTAAAGCCAGAGAAAGGAAATACCTGACAGACATCATAGTGCTCGAAGAGAGACAGCAAACCGATGTCGCTGCGGCTGGTGATGCCTTTCAAAATCGTGATATTCCCATTCCCAGAGTCCAGCTCTATCACATTGTTGAAAACGTTGGACACAGCTTTGCCAGTCAAAAGCAAGTTCACCAATTCCTGTTTGTGGCATGTTTATAAACAGAACAAAGCAAAAAAACAAACAGTATTTAAACATCAGCACAAGGTTAATTGAGGATTGGTAAAAGTTACACATGTACCAGAGCCTTTGTTTATACCATGGCTTTAATTTTGGGGTTAGGATTAGGATTGCTTAGGAAAAATTCTCCAAGTATTATGGGCAAAATCTACTCCTAGAGTAAAATGAGGAAATATTAGTGGAGTTTCCAATATTCATCTTTCCAAAGGCAAACTGCTCATAATCAATTTAGTCTTACATCCAACTCTCAACCTTCTCATGTTCGGGTTGTTTTGTCTGAATTAAAATATTTTGGTGTCCCTTTTTCTCTACAACGGAACTACAGCACGAATGAGATGTATCCAAAGCCTGTCCAGTACTATCTGATATTTCTGTATGTGTCAGTGATGTATTTTGAAACAAGATTTGTTAAATTATTGTTCTTTCTTGCTGATTATTTCTGGATGAACTCAAGCCTCATCCAGTAAGACATTCACCTATATAGACCCACATCACTAATGTACTCATATTTACCATAGGGGATTGTAGATTATTTCCTCTCCAACTGAAGTAGGGGTTTGTCAGAGGATAAATACATGTGAGAGGGTGGGGGATGTGCATGTGCACATGCAAGTGACCATGAAGTTCAAGGAACAGAGACAGGGGACACATTTCTTAGTGTAACATCCCACATGGGCCAGCTGGGACATAACCAGAGGTAAGAGCAGACTGTGCAGCAGCAAGGAACAACCTATTAATAAATACCACATGGCAAGAAACAGGAGGGGAAATAACAAGAATAAACCTTCCAGAAAAAACAGTCAAAACTACCATGTCCAAAGACATGAACAATTCTGCTGTTGCCAGTTTGGAATTGGTTTTAAAACTACTGCACACAATTACAGTTCTGTGTTTCTCCTGAAGGACTCCCCAACGTTTATGGGTTCTTACTGATGTTTTTAGCAGTTCTAATCCACCAGTGATGTTCCATCACCTTCCTGAGGAATCACTTTGAAACCACAGTAGAAAAGTCTTCTAAGCAACAGCACAAGAGAACATGAAACCTGCCTTTGGCAACCAAAATGGCAGTAGAATCATAGAATCATAAAGGTTGGAAAAGACCTCTAAGATCAAGTCCAGCTGTCAAGCCAGCACCACCATGTTCAACACTAAACCATGTCCCCAAGTGCCACATCTGTACGTTTTTTGAACACTTCCAGGGATGGTGACTCCACCTCCACCCTGGGCAGCTGTGCACCATTTTCAGGCCACACCACTTTCCCAGCTTTGGGGGAATCACAGGATTCTGTGATTTACGTGTCCAAGGCAAAGTGTTTCCAACTGTGGATGCCTCTGGAGGACGAGAGCCAGTGGGAGATGTTTGCTACAGGACATGAGCTGGAATTAAGCCATGTAAAGTTTAGGTCCTGGGTGTCAGCCAGCAATTCAGGCTGGTGATTTTCAAGCACCACATGGCTTCTACACACAGCTATAATAAGTCAGGGACTCCAGTTTGAATTACCAGTTATCTTCCATCAGCAGCAGCTCAGTTAGTGCAGCAGTGACCATTTACAGAGGAGCTGTAGGTTCAGACAAGACCCTCCCTGAAAGGACAGGGAGGAAACACAGTGGTATCTCAGCACTAAAATCAACGAAGGAATTCAAAAGAGCCAGATGACAGGAGTGTAAGGACATGCACATACAGGTACAGACATACACAGGCCAGAAAACTAGGCTGGAAAGCAGAAGCTCTGAAAGCAAAGACAACAATTTGCCAAAACAAAAGGAAAAAGAATAAAGGAGGAAGGTGTTGGACATTATGGAGATGAAGGAAAAAAACTAATGAAATTTGTGGAGAGCTTAGAGTAGCCTTCCAGTGCCTAAAGGGGCTCTAAGAGAGTGGAGTGACAGGACAAGGGGGAATGGCCTTACGCTGAAGGACTGGAGGTTCAAATGATATTAGAAAGAAATTCTTTACTGTGAGGGTGGGGAGGAACAGGCACAGGTTGCCCAGAGAAGCTGTGGTTGCCCCATCCCTGGAAGTGTTCAAGGCCAGGATGGACTGGGATTGGAGCAACCTGGGCTAGTGGAAGGTGTCCCTGCCTGTGGCAGGGGGGTGCAATGAAATGATCCTTAAGGTCCCTTCCAACCCAAACCATTCTGTAATTCTTTGATTCTGTAACTCAAAGTAAGAAATGCCATCTATCCCCAGAGGTCAGGCCCTGTGACATCCCAGGGTCCCACCCTGAGCCCACCTGAGTGCAGTAGCCGTGGCTGCCGATGAGGCGGTTCGTGAGCACATCGAAGTCATTGCGCACCCTGGAAACGAGGGGGAAATGAAATTAAATCAGGAGTGGAGAACACTGTTAAACTGAAATACAGCTGTTGCTTTTCATTAGACTTAACCTCTCTGAATCCTGGGGGAAAGCAAAACCAAACTGCTTCCCAATCATAAATACAGCTCTGTGTTTTTGAATCCTTTCAAGGCGATTTTTCGCATGGTAAAAAATAAAGTGAATATATCGACAAAACCTGTGGCGAGCAAAAGATGATAGAGCTAGAGGTGGAAGAAATAGTTGTTAAAACACCAGATATTAGAATTAGTGCACTACTTGTCTGACAGAATCAGAGTGGTTGAGGTTGGAGGGGACCTCTGGAGGTCACCTTGTCCACCCCATCTCTGGCTACCCAGAGTCACTTGCCCAGGACCATATCTAGATAGTTCCTGGATATCCCAGAGGAGGTGAACACAACATACCTGGGCAACATATTCCAGTACTCAGAGGGAAGGGAGGGGAGGGTAGGGGAGGGCAGGAGAACTCTATGAGTAAACATTTATAATGGTGCTGTGTGGCCCCTTCTGTTTTTTAAAGTCAAAGAGAAATTCCATGAAATTGCATTATTGGTAATTATGGAGTGATGTCTCCCCAAGGTTCCCTTTCTCATAACTCTTGGAATTATTGAATTAGTGATTGGTTGATGGCCTGAAAAATAAAGGTTGTAACTGTGTTCATTTTTAACCTGCAGATATAACGTAACTGCAAACATAATTTTACACATGAATAAATGTTTAATCTAGGTACGAGAAAACACAATGTACTATATCCTGGGAGAGCTACAGCAATAAACTCCACAGATTAATTCTATGGGTCATAAAAACCTATTTCCCTTCCATATAAAATATGTAGATCTCAACTGTTTTGGCTCCATCTTTATGCTGGTATTGCTCCAGAGCTGGAGAGAATGCCTGAATGATCGTCAATTAAAATTTAATTATTCTACATCATCTGGGCTTCTCACTGTCATTTGACTTGGAAAAATCTTCTATGCACACAAATATTCATGTTTCTTGACAATTGGCACAATAATTTCTTTTTTAAAAGGAAATATTTTGTGACAAAGTAAGGGCTGACTTGCTGTGGTGAGGGCAAAGGTAGCCAGACACTTCCCTTTAACACTGCTATATGTGCTCCACTAAAAAATCTGTTTCTTAAGTAAAAATCTGGGACATTCTGTGTCTTCATCCCAAACTTCAGATAATTACTTTCTCATAGGATTTCTTTGAATGCCAAAATCAGAATGTAAAATGCAATTTCCACCATTTACAGCCCTAATGATACTTAAAATCATTCGAAACAAGTCGTAGTCGTTGAATCACAATTCCCTTCAAAAAAAATCATTTTGCCCCTTTATTAAAAAATTGTTCTACCTCTTTTAAAAAATATATTTCACCCCTGTATGAAAAATGTCTTTTAGCCCTTATTAAAAACTTACTTTAAAGATAATTTACAAGCTAGTGTCAGTCAGAACAAAGTGCCACCCGACATCTGTTGCCAGCGTGAAATCAAAGGAAAGACCAAGGAAAGTGTGCCCGTGGTAGGGAAAATTCTCTCATGCACCGTTGCAAGGCATGGATGGGATGATAATAATCTTTGGATTTTGGCCATTTCTTAGTTTTAGAAACAGTTTCATCTTGCAAACGCCGTGACATGAGCAGACTATACAATATGCGTCAGTCGGGGACGGTGGGACGTACGACACGGACAATGGCAGGAAGTTCTAATTCCATCTGTAGGTCCAAACAATATGGGGGTTTAGAGGTGGGTTTTCAAGAAGAAGAACATCTGCCTTTCGAATCAGCCCTGCTAATGAGGAAACAAATGTCAGGCATTAAAGCCATGAGATTTACACCTCCTCCGAGGGGGTTTGGGGTTGTTGTTCCTACCTGCCAAGGGCTCACCAGCTTCAGTGCAGGTGTATTTACTGGGTTTTAGGTGTAGCTACACTTCAGGCATTTTAAAAATATCAGATAATGATAACTGTGTGTGGGTTTTTTCTGCTGGGCTGTGGAGACATTCATTGGTGATAAGCAAACATGAAGTATTTGGTCATTCTGGTGTCCTGGCTATCAGACGTCAAAAACAGATGCAACGAATAATCATCACTACTTTGTCCCAGCAAGGAGTTTTCCATTTATAATTCTTAAATTACTTTAAACCAGAAAAAAACCCCTCTAACTTTAAGCCAGGAGTCTTTTAAGTACCCCAGTCATCATCAGACTAAGTGAAGGCTGTGAATCCCTTCTTAATTCAGAACCCAACACTCCGTGTGCTGCTGTGACAGAATCACAGGTCAGGAAAGAGACACTACAAATTAACACAATGGTAATTAACATTAACAGTGTTAATGGTAAATATTTCTTTCTTTTTCTACATTATCAGTATTTTCCGGTGTTGTGAAAGCACATAGTTCTGACTGCAGAGTGAGGTAAATGTCTGTCGACTACTGGTGCAGAATGGTGGTAATTACCTGGTCATACTGGAAAGTCTGTGGAAAAAAACCTGTTAAATCAGAGGCAAGATACTGATTTTTAAAATATCCAGGCCAAATACTTAAAATTACACATACTTTAACATGCTTAAGCACGGTCTTCAGCAGAAATAATTCCCTGAGCTGATATGAATAAAAAGCTGCTGAATTTCAGATCACTCGGTAAGATCTCTCAGGTTGATTTTCATTTGTAGTTGTAATGTGTGAGCTGTGTTTGCATCTCTGTGAAACCAGAAGGGACAGATTCATTTTGTGCTGTTCTTTTTATAAATATTTTTATTTCAATCTTCTTTTTTTCTCCCCAAAAAAGGGTGATTTTGAGCCTTTATCCCGAGGCTGAACTGTCCTTTCATTCCTCATGCAAGCAAACATTTTTTTCTCACCTTATAATCAACACAAAACAAAAGTCATTAGGTGGCAAAATCAAAAGATATGTAAGGTGGCTTCAGACAAAAAACTTACTTTATAGCAACTGGAGAAAGCTCATAATGATTCAAACCCACAAAATACACCTGCTGTGAATGACACTTTTTTTGCATGTTTTCTAATGCTGTTGGGTTTAGGGCAGGAATGCCTTTCTAAAAAATATCATTTAAATTATGAATGTATTTGCTCTTCATTCTCCTGTTGGTGATTGTGTGTTCATCTTCAGCCTTGTTGAAACTGTAGGTTTCAAGTTATAAATAAAGTGTTTATTAAGGATGTAAACACTGAAGGTGGACAGATGTTCTGAGCCAAATCTTTGACTGCTCTGGATTGCCTTCAAGACAGTTAACAGAAATCTGACTCAGTTTTCAATCCATTCTGGAATATCCAAATAATTAGAAAATATTCTAAGAATTAAGGATAGACAGACAAAAATACCATTAGATAGAAGAAACTGCAATGTCATTATAAACCTCAGCACTGATGGTGCACTGATTAAATAAATTAGTGATTTGCATGGACTCAATAAAACTATAAAAGTGAATACATACAAATCCAAAATATATATATTTTGAGTCCTGGATGCTCCAATATAACATCATCTGTAATCAGATGAACTTTTTCTCAGTTCAAAAACTAAGTTAAATAAGTAAGACATTATTAAAATGCTTCATACACCTTTATCTCAATTCACTTCCAGGAAAATTCTTGAGCAGTCTTAAACGAAGAACTCCATGCTGGGACAAAGTGGTATTTAATACTGAGTACTAAATATAAATACTGAGTATTAAATATAAGTCAAAAAACTGAATATTGAATACAAAGGTCACATACAAACTGTAACACTGGAATAATTCCAGACTACTAGAATACGAGTTAGTTTATATCAGTTATTTAGCAGAGATATTGTTTGGATGGTACAGCAGAACATAATAAAATAATATAAAGGAAAAAAAAGTGCATTCAAGTAAGTGCTGGTTATTTTATGGTCCTTAACTCTGTGGCAAAGCTGCCACAGAAAATGGGTGACCTCACTTTGTTCATGGCAACAGACAGTTCCATTAACAAACACACAATTACAAGTCTGCTCCCAAAATAGAGTTGGGGTTGGCAGAGAGAAAAACCTTGTCTTCAGGCATAAGGATTTCAAATAATTACAATGGGGATGTGGAAAATGACAGGATGGGTGACTGCCTTATTGTGTAAATGTTCCAGAATATTTAGGTTTGTTATTTTTTTTTTTTTATACTGGCACATGGCAAAGGTTTCAAATGAATGTTCAGAGAAGGAGGGAAGAGCCCCTCTTATAAAAAAAAGTTGTTTGGGATTCAGAGCAGTGAAAGCAAGGAAGTGGCTTCATGCTTTATTTATCACTTTATCACACACCTGCTAATTTCACAAAGTTCTTAAAATGTACACGTACTGTGGTATTTATGCACATTCAATTCATCAGCTCTGTTATTCCAGGGTGATAACATTTATATTTTCATTTCACAGGGATAGATCTGATGGGAAAAGTGATTAACCTACTGGCACATTCAACCCACTATTTTATTTTTTAAAATAAATCATCTTTCTTACTGAATGCAATGTCTTCCTGAGCACAACAGATCAAGCAAAGATACTAAACCTCTATCTATATAATCACACTGACCCTGGGTTCAGCAAACAGTTGAAGAGTTTATAGTATGAGACTACACTGGTTGAAATTTGGCCAAAATCTCTTTGTTACTGCTCTATTT
>JAWWLV010000088.1:3088734-3102854 GCA_035041135.1 Platyrinchus mystaceus
CAAACAGTTGAAGAGTTTATAGTATGAGACTACACTGGTTGAAATTTGGCCAAAATCTCTTTGTTACTGCTCTATTTTGTAGTAGAATCACACTTATTCTTTCACACCTTTGGAGTCTTTTAATAAATAGACTTTATTCCCCTAAAATCAAAATGAAAATGCTTTGATTTGCTGCAGGAAAGGAAAGGGAAAAAAACAAGATTGGAAAGACGACAAAGCTAATCAAGCACTTAGGGATGGGCATCTAATTTTTATATCTAAGATGAACACATAAACAGGTCATCACTCTGGGCTTCTTTACATTTTTGTACCTGGAGAGAAACTGGTACATCCTGAGGGCAATTTAGGTGACCTTGCTTCGGTAATTTCCAGAGTGGAGGAAGAAACTACTGGAAAATGCCTTCTCTCCCTCCCATGAACAGACAGTAAAGAGAGCCTGGACATGGCCAGGAAATTCCTAAATACCAAGGCCTGGATGGATAAATCACACTCACAAATATTCTGGCACTGCAGAAAGGCTGAGTCTATTTTTTTATTTTAGATCAAAAGCTGAGAAACGAGAAATAAGGTTGATATAGAAATAATAACACCCTGTAGAGAGTCTTTGAAAAAAGACTCCTCGATCAGACAAATTAACTGGAAGTAAAGCATGAAGACTTGATTTCATATGGTCACTTTGTTATAGATTTTAGCTCAGCAGAATTTGAGCATTAGATATAGTAGACATACTAGAAAAAGATAGAGTAGAATCAGAAAAAGTTGTAATGGTTAGAAAAAAAAAATGGTTAAGAACATGGAGCAGCTTTTCCATGGGAAGAGCCTACAGAGAGAAGGATCATTTCACTGCAACAGGACAAAACTGATAGACTGCAAGAGATGTTCACAAACCCCTGGATGGTGAGGAGATGATGAAGGAACATTTACTCACTACTTTTCATAACATCCTTCCCAGAGCAATCCTCTGTTTCTATCACCCGTGGTGTGGGCTGCAGCCATAATCCATCCTGGGATAGAGCAGAGTTGTAGAGGGGGAAGGAAGATGATGTACCTGGCATCTGGCAGCTAAAATCCAGCCATCCCAGTTACCCTCTTTCATAGAAAACCACATTTCTTACTTGCTTTCTTGGCTTTCCACACTTTCCTCAGTGGTATCTTAAGAACCCAAAATCTAGTCACACTTTTTCCGAGTTTATTGACTCACAGGCTGTTTACTGATACATTTTCATTGTGTACTAAAATTAATCTTTAAATAACTCTTCTTGATCTTTCTTGTCTACTTACAATTGCTACCTTCCCATTTTTTAGAAAATAGTTATGTCCCACCTAAGAATTTGGGGTTTTTTTAGGCTAGAAAATATAAAACTTTCTTCTTTTATAATTCTCTGATAAGACAGATTTCTCATTCTGCTGGTCTACACTTTTCCTACACTCCTTCCAGTTTTAATGGGTGAACTTGGCCTGATATTTCACTGAGGACATATCAGTGCATGGCACAATCTACTAATATTTCTTCACTTCCTAAAACTATTTATGCTGAGACACTCTAGATCCAAGGGTATTTTATGATGCTGGCTCAAAGTCACTGTTTGCTCTGCTGTTCAGCTCCCCATCCTGCCATTTACAAATTCTAAACCCCCACAGACAGTAGTGAGCAGTCTCTGTTTACAAGGCCTTGTAGTTTCTGTAGTGAAAATAAATTCTTTTTTATTGCCCTCATCATGAAACTGAGCCAACTCCTTTTTACAGCACGATTTGTTCTCTGTATTGACAGTGCCTTTCAGCTTTTCAGTCATCAGTACATTTCATTAGCACACCACTCCCTTTTCCCAGTGTTATTGTGGGGAATAAAAACTGTCTAATCCCAGACTGATGAGTGACAAATTCCATCAGTAACGTTCCTCATGCTGATAATTCTTTTGTGAGTTCCTTTCCTTTATCACCTTTATAATTCTTAAAAGATCTCTTATTTTCACATTACCAAATGACTTCTCACTTGGCATAATGTCAAATACAAAAAAAAAAAATCTTATTAGATCTCAATTAATTTTTTTTTCAGTTTAACTAACAATTCTCAATTTGGTGCTATAACTGCAAGCCAATTTACTGTATATTTAGATGCAAAGTAACTGTGGATTTCAATGAGGCAAGTGTATGGTAAGGTATGACAAAGCAGGTAAGCTTTTAGAATAAAGTCCACCCACAGAGTCTGAAAAAACAAGAGAGAGCTCTGGATGTCTTGCAAAAGTTTAGGCATGAGATACAGGTATAAAGATACCTGTTTTATTTTTAACTTTATGTTGTGCAACCATCACTTTTTCAGGTTCAATTCTACCTCCCATAAAATTAATTCAGTTACAACACATAAATTCCATCCTGACTGTTGTTCTCCTTCCCGAAAGGCAGAATATTAGTTTAGATTTAGAACATTCTCAGCATTGCTCCTCCTATCAGCCACATCCACTCTACACAGAAACTTCACATCTTTTCCTGATGGCTTTGTGTTAATATGATAAGGAAATTGCTTGTTGTTTCATTTCTGTGACTCAAGGCCTGGTCTGACCTCATCTGAACCAACACCACCAGTGACAGAGGGAGTTGCTGCCCACCACACTTTTTTCATTCCTTTGCCCTCTTTCCTTAGAGATCAGAAAATTCTCCAGAGAATGAGCCAATAATCTCCCTTCTCTTCAGGCATGTTCCTCAGCTTTATGAGTTACCCTGATCTGTTCTACAAGGAACTGGATGTGCCAGGGGAGCGATCTGGATTTTTTTCCCATGCTTCCACAAGCAACCTTTCTGTTCCATACCCACACCAAATTTGCTGTCACCCAATATGTAATCCACTTCTCTGCTCTGTGGACCCATGTTGGTGAAAAGCTTCCTGAATTTCCTTAATAGGGAGACAAGAGTCACATATCTCAATTATTTGTGCATATTCCATGGGTCCCCTCCCCTTTTTTTTTTGCATTTTCCCCCATACCAGTCCCTTTCCTACAGGATATCAAACAGAATCAGTATAACAACCTCTTTGTCTTCGTGATTCTTCGCTTTTTTCTGAGTTTAGTTTCATTTTTTTTTTCATTTTCCACCACTAACTTTTGCTCCTCGTTCTCCAGTCCTGCAAACTTCCTCAAACCTCATTCAACTCTTCCTTTTCTTTGTCTTTGTGGTCACTTCTCCACTTGGGTCACATTCCTTATCTACCATGCTAAATAGCTTCCTTATCTTCAGCCCTTCTTTGGCAGATACCTGCTATTTCTGTTTTGTGAGACTCTCCTCTCCTTTCCTGTATCTTGTCTCCAAAACCCCATTCTCCCATCACCTTTAGCTCTATGGTTTTGTCCCTGGGTCCCCTCTTTCTCAAGTGTTAGAAGGTGACATTTCACACATCAATACATTCCACTGCATATCCACTTTTGAAAGAATATGAACCTCAGAGCTTCAAATCTCGGTCTCACATCCTCTTACAAATATTGCTAAGGCTGTGTCATTTATTGTACCTGTATTCTTGCCCTTCTTTGAAGGAAAAACATTAAATTACTTCAAGCAAACTCCCCTCTTTATTACCTCTTAGCAGCTGTTCTGCATTTATGAACTCATTAATGTTACAAGCAGCTCTTGCCCAATGAGCATTTTGGCTACAAGTCCTTTGTCTAATTCCCATAACAGAACCTCAAAGATGAGGAAGATCCTGAAAATCCTGACTAACATGCCACCTATAGGGCAGGAGGCACAGAAGTTCACTAACCCCAACAAACAAGGGCTCAATTCTTCCCCACCAAGGACTGGATCCCACACAATCTCTCCTATTTTCTCTCCTCCCCCTGCTCCTGGTAAATTTAACCTCCTCATGCTTCCTTCATGTTGAAAAAATCACAAAACTGGCCTTGGAGAGAGGTCTGAGATTCTCAAAGATGGATTTTCCAGTGAGGTCAAGCTGCTTGTTTGTTAGCCCTGTAACATCACTGACAGCTGTTTCCCCTTGAAAACAGCAGCTTCCCCAATCCTTTTCCAACACCAGAAGACTGAGCTGTAAAATACCTGACGACATCTCTTTATATTACACAACTGCAAACACTGAGTGAAAAACTGCCCACACACGTAATTTCCCCTCCCAGTTGGTCTCCCAAGCTCTCTCAGTTAGGGGGGAAATTACCTCTGAAAAAGTTTTCCCAGCAAACTGGCTCACACATAAAATACACTTCCACCAAGAACTGGGAATGCCCCGTGTGATTGGATCTTCCATGTGAAGCTGCAATTCCTTTCACCCTTGGCCAAGGCAGATGGACATTTCACAGAAAGCCTTTCTTCACCAGCCAAACAGCACGAGGAGAGTGGGTGCATTTCAGGGGAACTCCAAAATTAGAGACTGGACTCCAACTAGATCTTGGCTCTGGGACAGGAAAAGGTGTCACTTAAGGAAAGTGGTCTGAGGGTGGAGGAACCTTTGTTCCACCCACAGTTCATGAGCCAGCAGAGCATCACTTTCCTTTTCAATGTCCTACATGACTGAAAGACATTAAAGGTGAAGTAACAGCTCAGAATTCGGGTTATTTCACAGGAGATGATACAGAAAATGATACAGAAAGGATATAGAAGAGGATACCCCAAAAATTGCTTAATACAGATTAATAGAGTGATGATTATCTGTTACACATCTCAATAAAAACTTGTCTTACGGAGTAAAGATACTTTCCCATAGCTTGGCTTTTAACATGTTCTAAGTGCACTTTTATAAATTTGTTTATTTGAGATTATTTAAGATTATTTATGGTAATGAAGTGCAAAGTTAATTAAGAGTGCTTGCAGCAATATGGAATAATCCAGTTTAAAATGTGCCAGCAAATAAAACCTGAAAGGAAGGTGCCATCAGGGCTAGAGATGCCAAAGCTCAGTAGTCAATGTCCAGTTTCTTCTCTGAGGCCTCCAACATAAGAAGGACATGGATCTGCTGGAGCAGGTCCAGAGGAGGCCATGGAGATGCTCCAAGGGCTGGAATATTCCTTGCAACCAGATAAATAATTACAGAAGTAAAACCAAGCTGACAAACAGATATATTTGAGTATTTTACAGGGTTAAAATAATGAGCAGCTATTAATGTGATTTGGTGCTTGTGTGTGTTTATTTCAAGGATGGATTAGAGCGACTGATGAAGGAACTTGAACTTCCCCAACTTATTAAACAGTACCAGAGGAAGGAAGAATAAGTGCTCAAGGGCACAAAGAAATATAGCTCTAACCATATGATCCCCTCCATTAAAAATTGTTAATTAATAGGAGATTTCAGAGAGCGAGATGAATCGGGAATAACTAAGGACAGACTTACTTGGTGTGAGAAATCCTAGATTGATGAGGAGTCATAATGTGATTTATCCAATTTAATAAAAACACATTGGCTTTTGAAATAATAAAAAAAATATAAATAAAATAAAATAAATTTTAAAAAGAGTACAACCATCTCCAACCAACCTGTACACATTTCTGGAGCAGACTACAGAAGGGTAGCAAGAAGAGTTGTGGGATCACAACAAGGAAAAAGGTGTTGACGTGCATTTTCCAAGGTTTACAAGCAGCCAACCCTAATGAAGTACACAGCCTCCTCTTGACTTGCAAAATCAGTGTCCTTTTTTTTTTTTAACATTTTCCCACAGATAAAGCCATTGTTTTATTTATTCTCACACAAACATTCCAGAGGAAAAAATGGGAAAGACACCCCATGATCAGTGCTGACTGCAGACCTGACACTGTGTGACCTGCCATCAGTAAATGATAAAGTCAACAAAAGGGATGCAAACACTGGCATTTTGATTTGTGAGCAACACAACGAGGCTGTGTTTCAGATCAGGCTCAGTTTATTGTCTCCAGGTAGCTTGAAAACCAACACACTGCTTTTCCATGCAGGAATTTGACCTAAGGGGTTTTCTCACTCCATGTGTTCCTTGCTACAGTGAGTTCTAGAAATACAACAAAGTTATTGCACTGATTAGGAATAATATGGCAGTGAAAACTGAGGGTGGGACTGGTCAGTAAGGAGCTGGAATTAAAGGAAACCGATGATCCCATGAACAGATCCAAATGAGCCACATGCCAGTCCAGTGATGGTTTGGCATCAGTAAGCCCAGTGAGGAAGGTGCCACAGACAACATCCAGCAGGGAAAGCTTGTGCTACAGTTTTACTACCTGTTGTAGCTTCAGGCTGTGGGTTCACTCAAGCTGTCATTGCTGGGCCTGTGTAATCCTGAGTATTCCCAGCTTTCCTACACACACCATGAAATGGGGGCCTGCAGCCCACCTTTAAGCTCAGCCTCTCCCACATACATGGAAAACATCCTGTAGCTCTTATCAACGTGATTCCAGCACGCACTTTGCACATTCAGAGAGATTAGTCCCCTGAGAGGGTATAATATGACTATTTTTTTAATTTTTCAGTGGTTGTAAAGAAAAAAAGCAAAAAAACAAGAAATCAAGAAGAGGTTACAATTGTTAGTGACCAGAATTCCTTCCTGTCCCAGGAGCAACAGCGCGTTCTCAGCAACTTCCTCAGGAATTCTCACTCCTCTTTGGCCATTTGTTATCAGTTGGAGCAGCGATGATCATTAGTGCTGGGAGCATGAAAAACTCATTACCAAAAATCTACAAAGCCCTGCAAGCTCCTGCATTTCCTGGCATGCGTTCCCATTAAATAAAAAAAATACTCGGATTGTCAGTGATTTAGAACAACTGCCCAACAGACCTGGCCGAAATCTGGAATTTCCATCTACAAGAAATATCCGTAACAATGCAAAAATTATGGAGCTGGCCCAAAAAGCAGCAGCAGCAGCAAACATCAAGGCAGGACACAAAAATGGGGTACATTGAGATAACATCTCCAGCAGAGGGTTTAAAGGCACTGAAGCATGCAGGTTCCAGTAATTTGTCTAAATTTATTTGAACCTCCTGATATTTTTGGCCTCCTCACCTCCCAGTACTGAAAGTTACTCGTGCTGTGGAAAAAGTAGTGTCATGGCTTGTTTTAACATCAAAGCCTGAGCATTTCCCTGCCAGCCCCCAAGCTTTTGGACTCTGAGAAACAAGGTATAATCAATCACTCCTTATTCAACCTTATCATGGATGTCTACATTTTTATCACTTCCAAGTTATTCCTCTTCAATGACGAAGAGGAAAGATTTTTTTATCAGACCACAGTAAAGGGAAACTTTGTTTTTGTCTTCCAGTCTGTTCTAGTTCTAATGTGCCTTTACTGGCCTGGTCTTTACTGGTCTGACAACTCCATGAAAGATAAACTATAAGAAGATCATATATTAGACAAAGACATTGCCATGTTTTTATTTTGTTCTCATTTCTTATCACCATAACTCCCAACACATCATTTATTTTTTGTCCATCATAGAAACTATGTGTTCAGACAATTAAATTACTAGCAGTGGTGCTAGAATTTCTCTCCTTTTCTAGAACAGCCTATTTAAAGCCCATCACTAGATAAGTATAGTTGAGACTGTTTTCATCATCTTAATAATGCTCTGCATTATTAAGACTTAATCTCCCAATTTATTGTCCCATCACTATAAAACAGATTTCATTTCACCACTGGATATTTATAGTGTAAAAGTTCTTTATGAGTAGGTGAGTTAGATTTTCTTATTTTACAGGGGAGGTAGTAACCACTTCAGGACAGGATTTATCTCCTTTTAAGTTCGACATTAAAAATAAGTCAAAACATTCATGATGTTTTTCTCTTTTTTTGAGCATTTGGGTGCAAATTTTTCCACAGAAAGTAAATAAATCATAGAATCATCAAATGGTTCGGGTTGGAAGGGACCTTAAAGATGATCTATTTCCATCCCCCTGCCATGGGCAGAGACACCTTCAACTAGCCCAGGTTGCTCCAAGCCCTGTCCAACATGGCCTTGAGCACTTCCAGGGATGACGATTCCACGACCTCTCAGATCAATAAGACAGATAATTGCCCTCAAAACATGAAAAATCTAAAAAATAGGAGTCTTAGATAATAGTTCTCCATCCATAAACAAAGAACAAAGATAAGCACTGCCCACAGCAATTCTCCTCTCGGTTCTTGACACTTATTTTTGGACAGGATGACTCTCTTAGAGAAGCTTCTCTCTTCCCACTGATGCCTGAGGGAGCTGAGAGCACTGAGACTTGGCACCATTTTTAGAAGGCTACACTTAGATGAGATTGTTGGCACTGTGAGATCCTTCTGGACTGACAGAACAGGTTTAAAAAGGTGCTAACAAGTCTTGATCATTCTGAACTACCTCACCTCCTGCAGCTGCCATTCCTGAATTCCATGGGCTGGCCACAGCCACCTCCCATCTGGACAGACATGGGAAACTTCTGCCCACGTGGGACCACTCTGAGGAATTCTATAAGCTCTGTGGTCTCATTATTCACTCCAGTCAAAACTATTCCATCTTTAGTCTTCAACTTGCTGACAAGAAATGCCAATTATTTATTGAAGAGATATTCACCAAGGGACCCCAGAGCATTGTGGGCACATGGTGAAGAACTGACCCAAACAGAAACTAAAATCTCTCAGCTTCTTGCCTGAAACTGCCTTTTTCAATAAAATAGGCACACAAAAATCAGGACAATTGAAACTTCCCTTAAGTTTTCTTTTGTAAAAACCTGCTGATTTTTGGTTAAAAAAAAAGACTGGGACAAAACAATCCCAGGGAAATCTATTACTGGCTGAAAATTCCATTATCTAAAACAACTGTTACTTGTCTTCAACTATTCATCCAGAACTATGCCAGTTATGTAAATAATTGCTTACCATGCTTGTAACACTCACTAAATGGTACATATTTCTTCATGGTAGCAGCAGTGAGTTATCTGTCTTGATATTTATAATATCCTAAGAGAAGCACTATGACATAGGCATTAAAATAGATTACTGAAAATTACATAAACCAAATTTAGTTTGCACTTCTAAAAAAGAAAAATTATGCAAAGGTCAAAAAACTGCATTTTTAACAGAAAAATCACTGTTTCTTAAAAACAAAAGATAGGTGCAATATCTTACACAGTACAAGCCAGAAGAGTAACAGTACTTTAAAATGAAGCTGTGGGAGAAAATCATGAAAACTCTTAAAAATAGAGCTCCATTTATAAACAATTCTGGAGCAGAACTGTAAAAATATTTAGATACTTCAAAATGCAAATAGGCACCATAAGGAATTTTCATGTTCACTTTTGACACAGCTCCCCCAAATACAAACACAGATGATTGATGGGCCTTGTCATAATCCATCTGTTAAGAACTGACAGATGATGGAGAAAAAAGCCTCTTTGCTTATATATTACTGAGGAATATTTATCATTTTATAGCAAGTGAAGCAATGCAAACAGTAGCAATTACGAACTTGCTGCTTTTGGTGATCCTACCAAATGCCAAATAGATCATTACTGGAACAAATATCTTTATTAACCTGGACTAACTCAGAAAAATGAGAATAAATGGCATATGCTATAAAATTTTCACATCATTTGTGTTGGAGTACAAAAGTGGAGTCAAGCCAATGGCTGTAATGTTACTGTAAGCAAAAGAAAGGGAGAAATTACTATAAAACCAAAAAAAACCCAACCTGCAAATGCCTGCTGGGACCTCAGTAGGTGAGCAGCTGATTGTATATCTCAAGTATGGACTAAGTTGCTATTTCCTTTTCTAGACAATGCAGAGATTTAAGAAATAAAAGCTTACATAAATCAGACTCATGCTGCTCTCAAGTGCAGCTGCTCTTTCCATGTCACCTCTAATTACAGGCTGTCAGGGAACAGTTTTCCCTTGCAGATAACTCTTGGGGATTCTTACAAAAGTGGAATTTGACAAGATGAAGAAAGCTTTTCTATTCTGACCCACTGAAATTCACAGTATCCCAAAAACACCTTTCATCTGTATAAATGCACAGTTAAATGCAACTGTGCCTGGGCAAACCTCAATGAGTTTTTAAAAGAGGTTATAATGACTTTCCATTAAAGCTCAGCATATTTATTACACCAATAAACCGAGACCAGATCTGTCTTATTTTATAACCATCTAAAAATTAGCACCTAAAACCTCCCTAATCCATTGTACATCAGCTTTCCCTTATTGCTATCATTGATGGAGAGACTGGGGCATCACAAGGAAGTTATTCATCCCTACCTAAGACAGACATCTAAAGTATGGGAAAGAAATGTCAACAGTCAAGGTAGGGAGCACAATATGATACCTAATGTTTAGATGGAGTACTTTATATCAGCTATGGTGAACTGATCACTGCCACTTAAACAGCATAAATATTTTTATATATATATATAAAATATATATGGAAAGAAAATACATACAAGAAAAGGCAAGATTGAGTAAATCTGCATAACTTCCCCATGTTTATCAGAATAAACACCAAGACAGATTAAAATCACCAGAGATTTAAGTATATCACGGATTTTCCCTCACTTTGCACAGTTTGTTTGCTTTTCAGTTTATGAAACAAGGATACAAAGACACTCACAGATTGATTGATCTTGATAAGATGACAGACACAGTCAGGAGGATGCACCCACAGGGACCAATTTCAAACTGAAAAAGAAAAGGGTTGGTTTTATTTTGGTTGTTTTGTGCATTTTTTTTGCTCCAATGCTAAAGAAAAGCAAATGGAACCGAAAGCAGAAAGACCTGGTCTCATTTATTCTAAAACTGAATTTGTTGCTGTGTTTTTTAAAATGCAAAAATCTGTCAAAGTGTTTGAAACACTGCTCAGAAGGCATCATATGAGACTGATAGACACAGAAAGTCTGGCAGCTGAACCATAACAGGTTTAAGATCTTCTCTATACACAGTACCTGGTGAATGTTCTGCTGAAGAAATACAATCAGGTCCTCATATCTCCTGGCACTGTGTAGTATTAGCTGGGAAGAAATGTAAGAAGAAAAAAAAAAAAAAGTAACTGCAACAATAATAACTCATTTTTATAAACTGAAAGCTGAAATAAAGTAGCCAAAACTAGAAAGATTTGAACTAAAAAAATGCAAGAAATATCCAATAAAGTCTATCTCTTACTGTTGTTGCTCAGTATAATATTGCATATAATCCTACATTCTGAATTTTTAAATACTGCTTCTTTTTGTGGAACAGACTTCTGGATTGAAATTAAAGCACTGTTTATGTAATGAAAGACAATTCCCAGAACAAACATAGGAATGCTGCAGCTTTAGAAAACGTAGGCTGGGCAAGTAGCTCAGGAGTTTGTACCCATATGGTGAGGCACCTACAGCAGGTTTATAGCAGAGCACTCACCACAGAGAATACTCTCATGAATACTCTTAATTAACATGAAATTCAGAGGAGCTCACAGATCCAGGCCCTTACTTCAATATTCTTTGCCTTTTTTTTTCCACCTTCAGATTTTGGCAAATCCATTCCTCTGTTTGGGAGAAAAGTAATATTTCCTCAAGCCACTAAGGCCTGGCTGATAGAACCACTGCTTGCAAAGCCATCTGAGAGCTTCACACGGAAACAAGGCAGAACTGGAAAAGCATTTTGCCACTTGGAGCTTCTGGAGGGGGAAAAAAAAAAAAAAGGCAAAGAATTCTGTGTGAGACAAGAAGAAAATGGTCTCTTCTGATGCTCGTGGCTGTTGTGGTCAACTTGGGAGGACCCTTGGTCATTTTTACTGTGTATCATCAAAAGCAGGGGCAGTTTACAAGCTTGAAAAGTAGATGGAACAAAAAGGACTTCGGAGAGTCCAACTGTCCACAGACACTGGCACAACTCAGAGCTAGACTAGAGGGTTTTGTTATTTCCAATTGGTTTTTGGATCATAACTAACTGCTTTGACATAAAGAGTTTTAAAACACTAAGAGAGCAACGGAAATCAGATTCACTGTACTAAAAAAGAAAGCTAGAAAGAGGATATATGGAGAATGTGAGTTACACAGAGTCTTACAGTTTCTAAGATTCCATCTGCCTTGTATTTTCCTATGGGAGTGAACTGTTGTCTTCCTGATGGCCTGAGGAGGATATTCAGACAAAGCTCATGTTAAAAGGAGGAAAGTGGCATTAAAGAGAAATCAACATGTTATATAAACCGAATGATGACACGTGCATTATTACTTTAATCACTTTTTGAAAACAGACTTTTTAAAGTAATATTACATATTAAATTTCTATCAGTGAAGCAAATACTTTACCTGTGCTGTGCTCTCTCTGTCTACTTAATATGAATTAAAAGTTCCTCCGCACAGAAAGAGGATAAATGTAAGTTTAAGGTGTTAATGACAGTTTTTACTGAAAAATAATATTAGGGCAAGGACATTCAAACAAGCAGAAGAAGATATATAAAATATCGTCACAGAGAAAGCAGTTTTGAGATGTAAAATATGCAAAATATAATTTGAAATGTCTTTGAATTTGCTGCTTCTATTTCAGGTTTAAGAAGGATTTCTGTGTTCCAAAGCCTCTCTGTTATTTTTCAGCTATCTGCGTTTATCTAATAAAAGAAATTACCCAGTCTCACAAAACCTGGCTCACTTATAAAAATATCATGTAGGATCCAGTACAACCAAAGTTGGGTGATTTGTGCACAAGCAGTCTAATTGCACAGCATAAATTAAGTAGCCAGTAGGCAAATACAGCAAAGGAAACTTAATTTCAGCCATAACTGAATATCCTGCAATACAGGAGAAAAATCCTGCATCTGGAAATACAACTCTTAGCAAAGATTCTGAATGAATCCTACATTCAATTAAATCCACAAGATCTTTCACAGCAATTTCAAAGAATTTTGTCTATTCTGCCCAAGCCACTGGGACAGCAGAAGTTGCATCCTGGATTTCTCCCTAAGCCATTTTAGATGGCACAAATACAGCTGGCAAAGCCTCCCTGCAGTGAGTTACGTACATGTAGAACAGACAGAGGTACAGGAGCACTGCACAGCAATTAAAAATGCTTCTCCTACTCACAGGGCCACGATGGCTTTCTCGTGGCCCCCCGCTCGCCACAGGATGTCTGCGATGGCCATGGTGAGGCTCTTGGTCCTGTGAACTTCTGAGGGCTGGAGACAACTGCAGGCCAGGGAATAAAAGAGAGAGACGAGTTCCAGAACGTGAGGGGAAACGGATTCATGGCAGGTTTGTAGCCAAGAGGGCAAAAAGCATTGTTAGAGGTTGTTTAGGTGTTGTAATGCCTAACAATGAGGCAAGTTGCCTCAGGAAATCATCATTTAGGTATCTCACTTTCTTCTACAGTCCAAAAAGAGATGACCTGGACGGCAAAAAACCCTGTGAGTTGAAGAGGAAGCTGGTATTGTTACTGAGGAGACATTCCAGGTATAAAGGTGCAGTTGAATCTGTCCTTTCTCTGAGGATTACGCATCTGAGATGCCACAAGAGAACTCACTGTGCACCCTGTGTTAAGACTTCTCAGCACCTAAAGAGCTCTCAAGAGAGAAGGTACAACTGAAGTCACCCCTGGAATATGGGCTTTCTGGAACCATTTTCTGAGGTGAACCAGCTTAAACCTCATTTTAGGCATTTAAAAAGGTACCTTGGATCTTACTGAAGACATTCAGATCCAGTGAATAGAGCCCAACTTCCTCTTCAGATTGCTATAAAACATACTGGGCACGGTGGGTGGGTCTCTTCTGAACTCAGAAGGAAAACAGATATTTGAAGGAAGTAAATTCACCAAGGTCAAGTGTTAAGAGCTGTGTGTTTTATGATGGTTAGACTGCTACTATGGGTTATCAAGCTTGCTGGCCTGAGACTGTATGTTCCATGACAATACCCTTGTCATACAGGTGAATTTAAGGGATTAAATGCACAATCACTACTTCTAGGAGATTAACACTGCGTATGGCATCTGATTTATGACAAATGATTAAAATAAGACTATTATTATCATTAAAAGCAATGGACAAAAATCAAGAGAAGACTAAATAAGGTCTGATCAACAATAGGAACTGATTATGCACAGATCTATAATCACACCCTGACAACTAATCTTGTAAAAGAAATAGATGCTCTTTCAGAGTACATATTTATAATTGGTTGGACAAGAAAACAGGTACTTCAGGGAACAATACTGTACTGGCAAATAATGAACTAGAGAAACTACTTCAA
>JAWWLV010000088.1:3102954-3115324 GCA_035041135.1 Platyrinchus mystaceus
ATTGGTTGGACAAGAAAACAGGTACTTCAGGGAACAATACTGTACTGGCAAATAATGAACTAGAGAAACTACTTCAACATTAAATCTGTAAAAAAACTACTTCAATAATCTCTAACAGGATCGTTTTATGTTTTAATACACAATGTTTATGTTTTAAATATGATTTTTCATTTCCAAAGGCCTTCATACTTAATTTCTTCTGAGGTTTTTTGTTACTTAACTCTTGTCAACAAATCTGCAGCATAATGTTACTACCTACTACTAAACTTTTTGTGAAGTACTGTCTGCAATAAACACTAGGATTGAATGTTTTTTTAATAAGGTGTGCCCCAAAGTGGTGACCTAAAACATCACAGCAACTGCCCCAGAATTCCTCAGTGGAGCATCACTGCTTCTGAAATATTTTCACTTAGATGTTTTGCTTGGAACTTACACAGTGATGTGCAAAAACTATGGAATGTTCACAGCAGTCTGTTGATCCCAGACATGGAGGAACGTTGTGAACACACATCCTACAAACTGTGTTTTGTGCAGTCTTCTAATGCCTCCTGTTATTCCAACTTCCAAGAGGTGGATGGAGAAATAAAGGACCAGGAGGTCTACAAGTCACATAATGGAAAACTGGCAGATTCAAGAATAAAACCCAACATCCAGGAGCCTGAAGAAGTGGCCAAGAGATCCATGTCCCTGGGAAGAACCTAATTGGAGTTTTCTCTAGTGGCTTCAAGAATGGCAGTCTTTGAAATTCAGATATCATCAGTCCTAGAGTGTTACCAGCATGGGAGATGATGTCAAAACTTGTTCCCAGCGTTTGAGTAAAAGATCTAATAATTCAAAAGACTAAACAAGAAACACCAAACATCAAAAACTTAAAACAGGCTTTCAAGTTCAATGTCTGCCTTGAATATAATGTTCATTTAGAGAATGTTTCCCTCTCTGAAGGATGTGAGATATGAGAAATAATTGGTGAGAGTTTTCAAGTAAAAAAAAATATAATCACAACTTTCCCTTATCTCTGCCTGTGTTCAAATACAGACACTCAGAGACCTATAGGAAGCACAGCAACTAATTTATGTGTCTGAGAGAGCGAGCAGAGGAAGAAGAAGACATGACAATTATGACCTGAATGTCAAAGAAGCCTGAAGTCAAACACTTAATGGTGAAGTGGGTGATAATTTTAAAATCCAGGTTAGAATTAGACTGAAATAGTAATTCTCTCATTTCAGACTCTGAGATTTCCCTTTCTTTCTGTCAGACTGAGAGTTTCTGCCCATGGCAAACACATCATAAGAAAAGTTTGTTTATCTCAGGAATAAAAAAAAAGTCTTTTAAAACTATGTGGATTATAGGAGGGGAAAAATAGGAGGCAAATACTGCCATGTAAACAGGATAGGTTGGAGCTGGCATGAGTTGGGACACACAATTTAAACAACCTGGCCCAAATCCATTTATTTGGGTGCCACATAATTTTATGACATTTATGATCACTGAACCATGCTGAAAGAGGAAAATTAACATCTCTATTTTTACGAGGGATGACCTGAGACACAAAGGGACGAAGGAGCAGATGATCAAAGGCTGTCCTCCAAGCTGAAATGAATTCTTGGTTTTCACAACCAGAAATAATTCTTCTGAGGAGGTTCCTGGCCATAAAATCTAAATATGTACTGAGGTTCTTGCAAGGAAGTTTCTGAGGTTTTACTTTTATGTAGGCAAGAGCCTCATTCTGCCTTCAAAAATCTTATTATAGTCTGAATTAGAACACTGACGTTTTGCTAAATAATTTCTGCACTTTTAAGAAGTGTGCTTTAAGTGATTTCAAGGAACAGGCAACTTTCAAGTGATGAATTCATAGCACCTTGTTTATCTGGCCCTTGTCTTGGGGTCCACAGGCAGTCAGTGCCAATAATAACAAGCAACAGCAGTAACAGTAGTAACAGTAAAACCTTCAGGTTTGTATTTAGACTCCCAGCCTGGTTTTCCATGTGTCTAATGGTTTACAGGTGTCTTGTATCAGGACTGTGCACCCACTAGTGCTCCTGAACCTGGACCTCCTGGGCCTGGGGATCCTCTGATTAACTGCCAGCTCCCATCCCTGGAGCTGAAGACAAATAATGATGTTCTACAGGCACCTGCTTCTCTCCATTAGTGATGAAAAACAGCCCAAACAATGAATTTACATTAAGTGTCAGACAAAACTAAGGAAAACCAACTCTGACCCTGTCACCTTCCCAAGCAGTATAAGCAGAAAAATGGATATTTAAGACCAAAACTTAATATAAGATAAAAATTTTTATATTGCAAGGGAATGAAGTTCAAGAAAGATCTCACCATGAAAGCTTCTCTTCTGACTAAATTGAGGTCAGGCTAATTGAGGTCACAAATAACACACAGTGGTGGCAGAGTAAACCAGTAAAATAGTTTCCCCTATTTAACATTCAGTTCATATAAAGCACAGGGAAGCCGTGTGGAATTTTTCTTTTGTAATAGACTTAATTTCTTATTGAAAAACAGAAGGAAAATATATGAAATCTGGTAATAAAGTAATTTTTGAGGCAGTATTTTCCAGTAATTTATTGAATAAGCCCTTCTCCTTTAGCAAAGTGACAAATACATTGATATTATAGCAGTCCAAGCAATTTTCTTGACACTAGCAACACTGAACAATATTCCTTTTAAGTAAGTAGAAAATACACATGCAGAATTTAAATTCAAATCCTATTAAGGAGTTTAAATGTGAAAGACCAAACACAGTAGCAATAAAAAAAAAATAGCTATAACTTTAGTTTTCACCCTCACTGAGATTCTTAGTGTCAAAACCTGGATGAGTTTCATGGTCTTTCAAACCTAGATTACTTTTTATTTGAAATCAAATAGGACCTCACGGTCAAATAACTTTCACTGGCCTCAACTCAACCTGTTGGGTTTTTGTAGAGGTTCTTGGGTTAATCACAAGCAAGAAATTATACAAATAAGACACCAACCTCTAAATTCCTACAGTTGAAAGGGAAGGAAACACAACTAAATCAGATGCTGCTTTCTTTCTCTCTCAGAGACAAAGAGAAGTTCAGTAAGTTCAAACCCAAAAGGCTCCTGAGTGGCTGCAGCAGAGAAATAATTTTTTTTTTTTTTTTTTTTTACTACTGTATGGAAAATGTTTGTGCTGTCAGTCTCTGACTTACCGGGTGTCTTTATTCCTGTTACTGTCAGCAAAGAGCAGCTGCTGGAGGACACAGGCTTGAACTGCAGCCAGGACTCCACATGGGCCACCCTGAGGGGAATAATGGGACATTCCATGAGGAAAACAATTTGGAGCTGGGGAAAACTTCTGCTTCCATTCAGGCTGAAGCCATCCCTCCATCTCTCTCTCTCCATCCATGGCTTCTCTCTCTCACTGCAATGAAAATCATTCTTATTAACTGGTTTCACGTCTCCTGCCTATTTGTCCTGAAAATACCCAAACATCTGTAACATCAAAGGAAAGGGGTTTTTTTAAATCTGTTCTATGATTATGCAAACAAATTAAAGATCTCCTGATCCCTACTGAGCCACAGTCAAAGTTCCAGAGAGAAATTAAATCTGAATGTTTTCCAAAGAGTGAAAACAAGCCTTGCTCTTGTAGCTCCTCTCAGCTCTAGGTCTCCCCTTGAATTCCCACCTGCATCACTAAACAAAGATTCCAGTTTTCAGTACAGCCCCCTGCACCAGGCAGCTGTCTCACTGGGGAAGAGAAAGAAATGCCATATTAACTTTAAAGCCTAAGGAAATAGATTTATAGCTGGTTTGGGCAGGGAGGATGGTGAAGGGGCTTGATTTGAAGCCGTGTGAGGACACTGAGGGCACTTGGTGTGTTCAGCTGGAGAAGCAGAGACTGAGGGGAGACCCCACTGCAGTCACAACTTTCTCAGGAGGGGCAGAGGAGGGACAGGACTGAGCTCTGCTCTGGGGGGACCAGGGACAGCACCCAGGGAATGGCCTGGAGTTGTGTCAGGGCAGGTTTAGGTTGGATCTCAGGAAAAGTTGCCTCACCCATAGGGTGGCTGAGCACTGAACAGGCTCCCCAGGGCAGTGGGCACAGCCCCAAGGCTGCCAGAGCTCCAGGAGCCTTTGGGATGATACTCTCAGGCCCATGGTGGGATTCTTGGGGATGGTCCTGTGCAGGCCAGGAGTTGGACTTTGATGATCCTTGTGGGTCCCTTCCAACTCAGGACATTCTGTGATTCCATGACTGCAAGACTGTGGGATGGGGCAGCAATGTATTTCCTTCTCCTTGTTTATTCCCTGCCATCTGGACTTCCTGACCCCACTGTATGACCAAGACCTGTTCCTATGCATTAACAACATGTCAGAGACTGCTGCACAAGTTGTCCTGAGAAGCAAATGGTGTGCCCTCTTCTGGCCTAGAAAACTTTATCCACCACAACACTCCCTCCCTTGTCAATTAATTCTCTTCCCAGGAGCCTCATATCATATTATTTACTCCAGTAGTTTGCTGAGGAGACACAGAAAAGCCATCCTTTCTCTGGAACATTTACACATGAATGAAGGCTATGTAGGACACAAGACTAACACCACAGATATCACGATGCCACCCATCCCACTCCTCTCAAACCCCTGGAGAAGAATGAACAGGGCAGCCAGTACTGCTGTTTTTAAATAGCCAAGAGATTTAAGTGATCAATTTAATCCCCAGGTTGTCCCAAGTGCAGTATGAAGCCCAAGGGAATGGGACCTGCAGGTACATTCAGTACGGACAGTATGGAGCCCAGAAAATAAGGTCCTGGAATTGGAAAATAGCTTAGATATTGATATCTTCCAATTTTTCACACTACCTCTCTCTAATTACTTATATAACTACTGAGTGAATTATCTGAAATATTTTAAGGAGAAAAGCAAGGTTTATTTTAGTCCATCAGGGAAAGCCTCCCAGTCAAAAAAGGAATTATAGGATCATTTCTAAATATCTTCTCACAAAAACTTAACGTGAGAGAGAACCAAACAATTGCTCAGCTGAAATGAATTCTGGAAGTGAGGGGGAATATATTAATGAGCTGAAACAGTGACATCTAAGCAAAACACCTTTCCTGTCGTGGAATTTATGGTAGGGAATTTAACGGTCAGTGAGTTGCTGGAAGTGATGAGACATCCTTTCTCCAGCAGCAGGGTCTGGAAACACCAAAGTAACATTTACTGTGGGCCAGTGAACACTCCTGCCACAGCTCCTTTTGGAGTTTAAATTAACATTTAATATCTTTTTCTTTCCACTAGGTTTTCTAAGATAAGCAGCTTTCTTCTGAGATCATCAGTCTAATGAAATATTTAACTAGATGAGGTAAGTTAATTAAACATCTTAATGACATGTTTATTAGCCCTTGTCCTTGCCTCAAAGCCTCTCTTCCTCTCATTTCTGTACAATGGTCTGCTTCTGTCAGCCCAGATAAAGATTTTCTGCATCAACACAGAAGCTTGATGAGTGTTTTGTAAAGAGGAGTCTCCTCCTTCCCAAGTCTTTATTGAATTCTTCAGCTCTTGGCTCCTGAGAGACCATGTGTGTGGATATCCCAGAAGCACATACAGAGAGTCACAGGGATGACACAAAAGCTTTAAGCTGTGGCTGAGGATCCATTTTTACAATAGATCTGTTTGATTTTGGAGGCAGCTACAGGGGAAGGGGAGGAGTGGGAGCTGTGCATCAGCCAGCTGAGAAACCAGGCTGGCCAAACACAGAGCAGAAAGGGGGTCTGAAGCATTGAAACCTCAGTCTGTAAGAGTCAGAAGCCCAGGAAGGGCTGACAAGACAGACACCAGGTAAGTGAGTCCCCCACTAAATGCCCTGACCAGAGAGACCTTTATTAGCACCAAAAATTTCTATGGATTGGGTACATGCTTCCACCACAGGGAGCAGCTGGGGATTTCAGATCTGTCCACCTGGTGGATGATGGCAGGGAACTGATGAAAACCTTGGTTTAGGGAGGGGCTGGAATCTTGTGGCTGCAGGACAGAATTATAGAGACATGGCTGCAAAGGAGACGAGCCCACCACCAGTCCCAGTGTCCCAGTGACACTGCAAGGGCATTTGTTCCCTTTTATTTTAGGAATGAGCCTCAACATTTGACCCCCCCCATACCTTCAGGAGGCAAAAATCTCCTTGTGACTTCCCAGGCACTGCAGGAAATTCTCACTACGTCTCATTTCGAGACGGATCAAACTCCATCTCAAATTTGTTAAACACTGCCCCCACATATCATTTTTCTCTTAAACTCCACCCTTTATTTAAGCTCTTTTATTCTTTTACCACCACTAGCTTTCAGCTGCAGTGGCTTGTCTTCCTCCCTGTGAATAATATCCCATCACACACACACACACTTTCTGCAGCTACTTCAAGTTTCCCTCAGAAGCACCCCATCCATCTCAAGTCTCCTACCAAGACTTGCCAAGGTGACATAATCCAGTGGTAACAAGACAAATTAAAGAGAAGAGCTTTTAGAAGACTTATGCTTTCACTGCTGAAACACACAGCCTTTGTAAACTGAGTGTAAAAAGCAGAGTTCAGTGTAAGGAAGTCATTTACTGTACCTTTTTCTGCACAATGCCATATTTTAACTGCGGTATATTGCTAAATGTAAAACTCTGGATTTTCCATTCTTCACTGAAGCAGCAAAGACTAGAGCCAAACAAAAGGTTTTTTAATTCCTATAAAAGAAAGGAAAAAGTTTTCATTTTAAGAAACAAATCCAAAACATGGGTACTTTTTCTTGAAGTAATTTGTAGAAAAGAAAGGAGGAGTGTGGAAGGGTAACGACTAACTCCCTATAACCACCTTCTTCTGTTTTATCCATACTGTAAATAGCAACACTCCAATGAAAAGGAGCAATATTTTCCTTTTCCTGCTATATTCCTTCCACTCATAAAGCTTGAGCTGCTCAGCACTGGAAAATATTTATGTATAATGTCTGGGGGCACAACTTCCCATGAAAGCATTACAGAATATTCCCTGAAATTTAACAGCAGGGAGAACAACGCCTACTAAGGGTTACATTAGAGAGAAAAGGACCCTGTGGGACACAGTGTGGGGATAGGAAGCCCATTTTGCCTGTCAAGTTGCTGGTATGAGATAAATGTCAATTAAAAGTAAAAAGTCAAGGTGAGTAAATAAGAATGGTCAGATCAGTGTTGGTGTAGTTACTCCAAACTCACTGATTTAGAATAAAATTGGAAGACACCGTCATTATTTTTTTTTCCCTCTCTTTTTCCCCCCTCTGTCTGAATGGAATGGAAAATATTAGAAGTATTTATGGTTCCATCTCTGCTCAAAATTGGGAAGATAAGCAAGGGAGAAAGAGTGGTAGGGGAATAATAAGATCATTCTGAACCAACATCAACTGAAAGGACTGGAGAACAAGCACATGAATAACTGATTAGAGGCATTAAGAAAACAACACAAGCTGCATTAATTAAAGCTATTATCTGTGCTTCAGGTGGGCTGATGCATCCTGGCATGCTCTCCTGGTATTTTTCTGAACTTTTGGATGGGCATCCCTAAATTACTTTGCCCCCTGAACACCAAATAAGGAATATACTCAGGAATACAGCACGTGTTCAATCCCACATAAACACACAACACAGAGCAACCCACTGCAGCTTTGGGCAACTTAACTGAAATAACATTCTCACACATCTATTTGCATTGACCACCATAATTATTAGTCTTACTTTTGCAAGGGAAATATCAATTGCCTTGGATACTATTTGAAGCATATACAGTGTTGAAAGGTCTGGGTTCTTATTAATTTCTGCAGTTGTTTCTTCATCCTCAACGTTGACTGAAAGAAAGAAAACAAAAATCATAAAATGTGCTGGATGACAAAAATTGCTTCCTCCAGCACACTCAGTGCAAGGGGGTCACCAATATGAAAATTAACACATTGTCATCCATCTTTATGAAAAGGAAAATACAGTTTTAGCCAGAAAGGACAAATAGAAATACATGAGCCAGCCTTTGTGTGATTACTAATTAATGACTTCTTTTCCCACCCTTACCCAAGAAGTTAATATAAAGTGCAATTAAAAATAGTTACAAAAGAAGCAACTTGGTCACAGCTGCTCTGAAAGAATAAGATGGCAAAAGCCAAACTGAAGCTCAGCTTACCTAATTCCAGGACTTCTTTCATCTGGTCTTCCTTATAGCCAGTGGATGTTGGAGACTTCCTATGTGAAAATTTAAAAAAGAAATGAATGGCTAAATGTTTGTTTTTAATGAGAAAAGTTGTTTGAATAAACAATAAGAAATATGGGGCACTCCCTCACAAGCATATAATTTTTAGGGGTGTGTGTATATATATATATGCATATATATAGTCTAAGAAATAAATGCTCTTAGAACAAAACCTTTTTCAGTGGAAGAAAGCTGAACTCCAGGAGTTCATTGGGAAGAACAGCCAGCACGGAGCAACACCCTGCACTGGATTTGGGATTTCAGTCCTGTTTCAATGCATCAGTTTCATTTCATTTGTGATTTGAGGATCAGATCATAAAATAAAACTTACCATCCCTGAGAGGGATCAGGAGAAGATTCAAGTTAGAAATTAAACTACTAGAAATATCCAAATAATAAAAGTGGAAATAGGTGTTAGACTGGCTCCTTTACCAGGGTAATTTTTAATCCACTAATAAGTAGCAGTTCTTAAGCTGCTTTCATCCTTTAATTGTATATTACATTATTAACAGGTTAAAATTCCTGTGAATAAGTGCTAAAAGGACCAAGAATTTCAACTTGGCTGTGAAGTCAGAACTGAAATAGAATGTTAGATTTTCGGAGACGAGATGGGTTTATTCTTCCTGTTGAATTCATCCCAAAATGAATTCAGAACCAAGGAAAAGCTTCAAATAAGTATTTCTAAAAATGGCCTTTTTTTTTTTTACCCAAAAAGCAATATTGTTTCATTGGCCTTTGCTTTGGAAAAAAGGTATTGCACTGACAGTCCTTTCAAAAATAGTATGGAATCATTTCCTCAGCAACATTCTTTGTATGCACAATAATATTACAGTAACAACTGCTGTCATATCACATACTTTCCATTAACTTAATTTCCTTTTCAGTGTATGAAAGACTAATAAAAACAGAACACAGACATACCACACTCAGGATTTGCCCAGTTTAGAAGCATTTTGGCCCCTTTCTCGCTGATAGGATTCGATACCATAAGAACACAAACACTTCTCTTTTTATCTATAAATAAGTTAAAGGTTTTATGCAAGGAAATGTGGGTGGCCCAATTCAGGAAAGGTAGAATGGAAGTGAATCACCCACGTTCTAGGGACCTGAGGTAAAAATAAATAGGATGCCCAGGAGGTCAATATAAATGAGAGGTCTGGGAGCAAATTTGTACAGTGACATACAAGTAGCATTGAACATACCAGTACTTATAATGTGATACAGAATGTAACAGAGTCAAGTGTGGCATATTTTATAGCACAGTCAGATCTCCCCTTGTTGCTTCCTAAAACTGAATTTCAGCTGAGATTTCTTTTTTGCCAGTTATTTTCATCTCTCCAGGCCAGGGAAAGGGTCTCAACGACACTAAATTTCCCAATATAATGTTTTTCAGCCAAGTTACGTCATTTAGCTGCACTCAGGCATAACCAAAATCCACATTTTTGTTTTTTTTCTGAGGTTGCACACTACCCTCTGTTCTTTCCTAGAGGATAATGTGGTTCCTCTGACATCAAACAATTTCTATCTAGTTTTGCAAGAGTTCTTTACACCTTTCAAGGCCAGGCTGGATGGGTCTTGGAGCAACCTGGTCTAGTGGAAGGTGTCCCTGCCCATGGCAGGGGGTTGCAATGGTTCCAACCCAAACCACTCTGTGATTCTATGATTCTGACACTTAATGCTGCACTACAGATTCCAGCTCCCTCTCTGGCCTCAGTTTCTGCTTGTTTGGGTATCCTGCAGATACTGTGCCATATCTCCCTGCTTCATTAGATGTCCTGGATACCTCAGAGTCCCAAACAGCACTATATCCCTATGTTTAAGCACATGGATCATCCCCTACATAAAATTAGCAGCACCCTTGATTCATTGCTGCCCAAAACACTTGTCCTTGGCAGTGTTTCAAGTGAAAATGTTTATAAATAAAAATACAGTCAGCCATGGTGCAATTCACATACAGCTCACCTGGCAGCAGGTTTTGTCATGTTACTGCTCTCTCTGGCAAGTCCAAAAGATGTTGGATCTACACCCATTCCAGGAAAAACCCAGCCCAGGGTGCAAAGCGCTTTGAATCCTCCAGGCTGACAATTCCCACCAAGCTGAGGAAAGCGCTGACATCCAAGATTAATGTTGGGAGTTTTCTGGTTTAAGTGGGGTATTTTGCAGGTGTAGGTTCCCTCCTGAAGGAGAACTTGTGTTTCTCAAAACAGTCAGGACATTTATTGCAATTTCCATGTCAGCAGATGGTTACTGCGCCAGGAAAATTTACTGTACACGTAAAAACCGTACGGTGAGAACACTTAGGAAGGGGGAAGTCGTCCCTCATGGCAGGAAAATGGGACAGGAAGAAAATATGCTTCATTCTAAACATACTATACAGTACTTTCTCTAAATATTTGAACATTCCTACGTGACCTTCATGCACTGCAGAAAGCTGAATTTACTCAGAGGAGCTGAACTCGCAGAGAAAGAGCCGCTTGGCACAATAACGAAGGTACATTCCACTATTTCCTATTTACACCAACATACACAAGAGGGCAAATAAACAAAGGGGCTTAAAAAATAAACTCTGGACATCAGTGGCTTTAAGGTGACTGTTGTGGTAAAACTCATTTTCACTCATTTCATTACAACAGCTTTTCTACTGGATGTGTATCTCTCATGCCACACACAGACACATCCAATATTCTTGGTATAGTAAGATCTGGAGAGAAGGTAAGAAAAAACTTCTATTACTACTTGCAAAAGGGTAAAAAAGGCCATTCTATGTGATGCAGCTTTGGGGCACAATTATAAAAACAGAATTATTAAAAGCAAGTGTAAAGATGCAAAGGACATGAACACTACCAATGCCAGGCAATATATTTCTATGGGAAAAAGACCTTGTCATGAAGATTTTTATATAAATTCTGCCATGTTTGCAAGTCTGGTTGGCAAAAGTAACAGGGGTTAGATACTTAATTTCTCCAAATTTCCTTTTTAGTGAAGACCTGTATCTGCACATTAGCAGTATGAAAAGTTAATTTGTGAACAGGTGGCTCATTGACAGGCATAAAACAGGTAAATGAAAAACTTGTCATTGAAAAAGGTCATTTCTAACAGAAATAGATTCTCACACACGAATAAGTGTCCTGCTGAATTTTATTAACTGCAGTGACAACTCAAAATCTTTGCTGATAAGGTTTGTATATGAAAATAAAATTACTGTAATCACAGGTTGAGCTACAATTTTGAAATGCCTGATGAGTTGGGCTCACCTGAACAGAATACTCTTCCACAGGCTATGAATGGATATTTATCTCCAGCTACAAAACCAGACTTACTATAACAAAAGTGGGGCTTTTTTGTTCATACTGTACTCTACCAAAGGTTTTGGGGTGTAACACCCCCACCCTGGAATTTTCAGGGATCACAGTAACACTCCTGTGAACTGATCACTATGTTATATATAACTGACCAAATGGCCACCAGCAAAATAAACAAGGATCAGTAAAATAAAACAGGGAGATAAAACTCCATTACATAAAAATGGATAGCAGCTAAGGGACACTACATAAAGCACCAGGAAGGGTTTCCAGATTTCAACACTCAACCTATTCACATCTGTGGAGGTAAACAGAGCCCTCTGCTCTGCTGATCACAGAAAAGTACCCAACCTGTTTGGCTTTGACCTTCAGCTTTTAGGCCATTTATTTTTAAGGATGTGGAATATTCATGGCCTTCCAATTCGTGTCAGAAACCTCAGATTTTTAGTGGCCCAAACCACTGTAACCTGAGAGGTACAAGCAAAAATAAAAATTAAAAAAAATCCTGAAAGCTATTAACAACTGTTAAATTGGAAGATAAAAGCTGACACTGAGGATGGGGTAGTTCTCTTATTTCTTTTTTCTCTTATCTCATTTTATTATAAAAAAAAGGGTGAACACAGATAACAGCCAAGGGTGAGCACATGTCACTGCAGGGAGAGATCTGACTCCTGGGAAAAGAATCTTAGGAAGAGTAACACAGAGGAGCACAAAAATTCCTTGTGCTACCTGCAAACAACTGATTGTTTTTAAGGTTGGAAAGGACCTTCAAGATGATCTCATTCCACCCCCTGCCATGGGCAGGGACACCTTCCACTAGCCCAGGTTGCTCCAAGCCCCGTCCAACCTGGCC
>JAWWLV010000088.1:3115813-3126967 GCA_035041135.1 Platyrinchus mystaceus
GCAGCCACAGCTTCTCTGGGCAACCTGTGCCAGGGCCTCCCCACCCTCACAGGGAAGAATTTCTTCCCAATGTCCAATCTAAACCCGTTCTCTTTCAATTTAAAAGCCATTTCCCCTTGTCCTGTCACTCCATGCCCTTGCCTAAAATCTGTCTCCAGCTCTTCTGGAGCTCCTTCATGCACTGAAAGGCCGCAGTAAGTTCTCCCCAGAGCCTTTGCTTCTCCAGGCTGAATAAACCCAATTCCTTCAGCTTTTCCTCTTAGGAGAGGTGCTCCATCACCCTAATAATCTTCATGACCTCCTCTGGACTCGTTCCAACAGGTCCATGTCCCTCCTATGCCAGGAACCCCAGAGCTGGATGAGGCTCTCCAGGTGGAACACGTGCTGCTTCCTACCATGTTCCCCCTGGAGCTGGTGTGTAGACAGAGTGAAAGAAAATGATGTGAAACTTTACCAGCGAAATAGGAGGTCAACTGTGTGTTCCTGCTTCACATTTGAGAAGATCTGAGATCTAAAGTCCCTCTATGTCTGCATGAACAATGAAAATCCTCAACTGGCTGACCGTGTTTTAGGCGACGGGCTGGACCTTTCCAGATTTACATCCTTTCCAAAAATAAAGAGATGATACAGGAGCCATTTGTCACTTCCAGTAATTGCAAAGTGCTTCTTCCTATGGGGTGCTGGAAAAATACTAAAAGGGCAAATGGCAGCCCCACAGATGTTACACCGCAGCTCTGATGCCATAAATCCATTGGCACAGCACGAAAGTCACAATAGTTTACAACTTTTATTTTATTTTAGCTTCTTTTTTCCGGTCCAACCATTATGTTATAAAAGGCGTTATGCAACTCCAGACACTTGAAGGTTTTCGCTCCTGAGTGATTTGCCAACCCCTGTCTCTTCTCATTAAGCCCATATTCCCCAAAGATGAGCCCCGTTACGGAATTCCAATTGCAAGGGTCAAATAAAGACTTACTCCCGGGAGTAAGGGCGGCAAAACGCCTCCAGGAGGGTCTGAGAGTCTCTGGGAAGGTGGGAGTGCTCTGTTCCCACCCTGCTTCCTGCCTCCAGAGCCACACCAAGGCTCTGACGAAAGCCTGAGATGATGGCAGGTGTGGCTTAAGGACAACTGGCAGATCCCAGACAAAGGTGGAAGGAAACAGGCAAAGGGAATTTACTCTCAGGCTGCTCCAACCCCGCATTCCTTTCCGTCCTTTTATCTGAAATGTTGCACTATGACTAAACCCCCGTTTCCTAGAAATGCCACCGTTGCCCAACACATCCTCTTCCTCCCCTAGTGGGAAAAATGGAATTAATTCCTCAGATGTTGCTCACACACACTGAGGACGCTGGAAGATCCTGGAATTAGTTGGGTTTTTCTGGCTGATTTTAAATGGTTTTTATAACGCCATGGCCACGTGAGCTCCGACCTCACTCCACACAACAGGCTCTCAAGGTGATGAGGACTTTTAGGAACTGCTCAGCACCCCCCAGGACCAAAGCTTGATTACTTCCCAAATTGCCAGGTATTATTTTAGACAAAGCCATCTCATCTAACACACCAATTTTATATATAACACTGAAATATTATGACTCACACTACAGAATTCACTATTCCTAAAAAAACCTACTTTTACACCAAAATGCACAGCAGGAAAGACTGGAGCCAACCACAGCTGCTGGGTAAAAGTGTACACTACATAACTTTGCTGGAACTATTTTTCCTTTGGAGTTGGAAATTCAATTTTATATTAAAAAATTCTATTAAAACCGGAATGTTGATTAGTATTCCGCACGAAACATGACATTCTGAAACCTGAAAAGAACTGTATTTTCCTGTTTCAGTGTGTCAGGACTCATCATCAGTGCAGCCCAGGAACCTCCTTGTTTGTGCTCTGCTTTGTTGCTTTATGCTGACTGAGGGAACATCAAATCCTGCTCTGGAGTTGCTCAGAAACTCATGGCCAACGTTCTCTGCCAATGTTCTAATGCAGATCAGCTCAGCTTGTGGCTGGGAATGATGAAGCATAAAAATGTGTGGAGAGGATCTTTGCAGTTTTAGGCACCCAACCATCTATAACTGACAGGTATTGGCTTGGTCCTCACACAGAAAATAAGCTCTTTTATTCCTGTTAATAACAGAGAGCATGAATACTAATCCTTTAAGGACCATAATGCTTTCAAAATAATATTTTGAAAGCGTTATGGTCCTTAAAATATTTATATAACAATATTTTGAAAGTGTCAGATACCTAAAAGAATAAAAAAAAAAATCCCAACCCTGAATATATTTTTTAAGGATTTTAAGGATTTTTTAGAAGAACATTAGTATTTTTTAGCTCTAAGGATTTCCTATCTCCACAAAAAAAGAGTTCTCAGGGACTCTTTTTTTTTTTGGAACATGTGAAAGGGAAGAGGCAGAATTTTCCATAACACAGGGGGTTCACCTGTACTGGTCTCCATTCAGGATGAAGAAATCCATAGGTGGTTCAGCAAGCAAATAAAGCCATTTACTCCCTGTCAGTCTTAGAAATACAGGGAGCTGAAGGGAGGTACGTTTTCCATAGGAACACATTAAATACATGGAGGAAATATAAAACAACTCAATAAAACCTAACAGAAAAACAACAGCAACAATTCAGAGCAGGGCAGATAAAAACACAAGCAGACAATACAAGCTTTAGACAAGAAGTGCCTAAAGGAACTTGAAAAATATCTGGAGTATTTTAACAGAGGTGAATATGTAGCAAGAAACAGAAACATCAGCCAAACATCAACTTTAGCTATGGTTAACAGGATACAAAAAAGCAAATGCAAGGTGTATATAACAGAAGATTTCCTTATAATAAGGACTGCTAGAAACTGGAATATATTATCAGGGGAGAGGTGTCACTTGAGTCATTTAAGACTGGACTAGGCAAAACCTGGAAAAAGTATTACAGCAAATACATATATATAGTAATGATTAATCTGCCATAGAAAGAAATGACCTTAAAAAGTCTTTTCCATCTTTAATTTCTAAGACTCTATGAAATATGAGTAATGTTCCACTGAGGAACTTGGTATCTATGGCAATTCCCTAACCCAACCCTGTTTGTGTTAGAATGCAGAGCACTGCTAGAAAAAGGCTCATTACCAAACAGTGAGGGATATTTTGGGAATGGGAAGCACTAAACAGTGCCCAGCTAAGGTGAACTCAGTTGAGACACTAATGCAGGAAGGGAAATCCCGGCTCTGAACTCGCTGGCACTTGCTTTCCTGGTGGTGGAGATGAAGTGCATCAGAGATACTCAGGTTTTGGTTGGAAAAGGGATCTGAAGCCAAGCTCCACAGTCATAAACCAGTCCCTGAAGTCTGAAATATCCATCTGTACTGGCAGACTGCTGGAAGGAAACCACGAGCTCACAGTGAGTTTGCAGCCAAGGCTGATGGCAGGGCAGAGGAGGGGATGGCAGACGCAATCAGGGGGACAGGATAAGAAGGGGGACTGTTCACAATGAAAGGATGAGTGCAGAATCAATTATCCTCCCAGCTCCTGAAACTGTGTTATAGATCTCTCTGGACAATGGGATCCACTGCTGTATCCTTTTGCTCACTAATGGCAGGGGGAAATTTTTCTTCTGACGTAACAATATTCCCAATTCTCTCTCTGACAGCCATTTCCCTCTTGAGTTTCTAAAAAGTTGGCAAGATATCTTTAACTTCAGGTCCTGATTGCAAAGCCCTTTCATTCCCTTGGGTCTCTGATTCCAGTTTTACACCTTTTTTCTTATTTCAGTCCTCTGATTCTAGTTTTTACGCTATTTTTCTTGGAATTAGGGGAGGGAAGTTGGTTGGGTTCATACAAGAAAACTAGAAGTTCAAGCATCACAATATGTTGTTCTTCTTAAGCACCAGAAGTGAAATGGGAGCTGTACAGACAATATCTGCCCATCTAACTCAGCAAAAGGTGGTTCCACCACCCTGCAGAACTGCAGGGGACCAGAACAGGTTTACTCATTTAGAAACTATTCAGCTCAGAACTGAAGGGTTTCCACAGCACCACCACACCTTGCACTGATGGGATTAAGAGGCATGGAAAATTAGGAGAGCACTTCAGAGGCTGCAGAGGCAACAACTGCAACACATCTCTGTAGCTGAGACAGAAGAACTGTTTCTCCATGGCTGTGAAGTGTTTTTTCTTGCCTTCCTCAATTTTATTTTCTAAAGCCATGAAAGGGGGAAATCTTGACCTTCTATCACCATGTAGCCTTCCCAAATAACTCATTATTCACACTGGTTTTACTCTGGAAAAGTAATAGAAAGTCTTTAATCCAGGGACAGTCATCAACTTCAACACCCATTTATTTATTTACAGTTGCTAAAGATCATAAATTCATTCCACTACAGACCCTTGCTCTTTATTCTCTGTGCTCAGGTTAGTGATAAATACTCCCCTCCTCTAGGGGATTCAGATTAAGGAGAATCACAGAAGGGTTTAGGTTGGAAGGGACCTCTGGAGGTCACTTAGTCCAAGTCCTGCTCCAGAGAGGGTTAGCCCCACCTCTAGATATTAAAGGTGGCAGAGAAACTTTCTTCACTGCCATTCAAGGCTCTGCCCAGGCTAAAAAACTCAGTAGAGCCTTTTAAGTTTGCTACCTTTGACCTGAGTTTGTTCCCTCAGCATCACCTCTCCCAAACTCCTGTGGATCTTGCAGTTTAAAAAAACCAGAACTACAGATACAGCAATTTTTAGTTGGAATCTTGGATCAGTCACTTGAATTGGGTACCTTTAAATGTAAGTTTTTATTCCCCTGAAAATCTCAAAATAAAAAAATTGAAAAGCAGTGAATCATCTACATTTTACTTGGCCTAAAAGGAACAAGGGCTCAAGAAAAACAGAGGAACAGTGAGAAATACTCCTTTGAGGATGAACTATAAATAACAGCATCAAAGTTACCCAGGAGGGGTTTCAAATTCTCCAGTGAAGTGGCACTGAGACATAAATGTAATTTTTAATTTATTCAGTTAAATAAAATTGCTATGAAGAAGCATGGAGGAATTGCTGGCACAATTCTATATGTACTTTTTTTATAACAACACCATGCTCCAGCATTTAAAGGGTGACTACAAAGAAGATGGAGACTCCCTTCTTACAAGGAGTCACATGGAAAAGATGAGGGGGCCGTGGGTACAAATTACTCCTGGGGATATTCCAACTGGACACAAGAGGAAAGTTTTGCACAATGGGAACAATCAGCCATTGGAACAATCTCCCCAGGGAACTGTTGGATTCCCAAACACTGGACACTTTCAGCATTCAGCTGGACAGGGTGCTGCGTTGCCTTGTCTAGACACTGCTTTTGCCAAAAGGTTGGACCAGATGATCCTTGAGGTCCTTTCCAACCTGGTGTTCTGTGATTCTATGGATTGAGAAATTAAATCAGCTGCTGTTTGCTTACAGCTGAGGATACACGAAGATCTGCTGCCACCTATATATTGGGTTTTTTTCCCTGGATTAATTAAAAACAATGTTATTCTAAAAAAAAAAAGACATCTAGAATCTGGGTAGGTATGCAAACTCTACAGCATGTTATACTTTATGAAATAACCCATCATGACACGGAAAAGAATATAATCATGGCATAAAAAACTATCATTGACCCAAGAGAACAAAAATTTCTGTTCCTCCTGTAATTATTTCTTTCATTAAAACATGTGAGTCAAAATACTGTGCATCTGCATTTCCCCAGGATATTTGGTATTCCTGCCCACTCAGTTTCCAAGCATTTATTCAATAACATTCAGCTTGTCTTCTAAAGCATGGCAGTGGCTTTACTTCATTTTTTTTTCTTCTATGTAGACACAGGATGCCTTTACCCTGGCAAGGCTGCAACAACAATTTTTTGCATGTGAGAAAAGAGAATGCAAAAGTAAAGCAAACGAGAGGAAAAATAAGATTTATCTTTAGTTTTCTACAGGAAACAAAACCAGAATTGCAGATTCTGTGAATGAACCAGCTGTGGTTAATCTGTCTACAGAGATTTTCACCTACTCATCTAAAATACTTAGATTAGCATTTCTGTCAGAGGTGTCAGGTAACAGAGGATGGAAGAGGATCCACACTAATATCCACTCACACATTGTAATTTTTCATGCCTCCAAATGCTCAAGCACTCTGGCCAAACCCTGAAAGGCTCTCAAACACTGCAGGATTTGGCTGAAGGGATAGAAAAGTCCTGTAAGAGCCAGGCCCTATATTGTCTATGTTTCTTTTGAGTCTCACTTCCACTCCCTGTTCCTTCCACTTAACTTCAGGAGTATCAGCATCCTGCTGCTTTCTGTGAGCGTTTTCAGGAGCTCAGAGCTCAGCAGGAATTCAAATGCTCTGCTGGCTTTAACTCAAACCAGCTGGCAGGAATGTCCCTGTATTCCTGAGGAAACAGATTACACGGACTCTGCTTAGGAAAGAGCTCCCTCTGCTGCTCTCGCTGAGACCAAACCAGCCCTCTGAAGGAAGGGAACTATTTCAAACCACTCTCTGCATCAGTGGAGCGCACAGGATCACAGCATATTGCACGAAATGGGCCAGTGGGGCACCCCACTAGGGCCCAGTTTAGCCTTTTCAGGTCCCTCCTCTATTACTGCATAAGGTTTGGAAATGTCAGCTCAGTGCATCAGTACAGCTGGGTGAATCACAGAACCAGAGAATCATTAAGGTTGGAAAAGATCTCTAAGATCATCGAGGCCAACTCTTAACCCAGCACTGCCATGCTCACCACTAAACAGTGTCCCCAAGGGTCACAATCACCTGCCTTTTGAACACTTCCAGGGATGACTCCAGGTGACTCCACTACTTCCCTAAGCAGCCTCTTCCAATGCCTGACCACCCTTCCAGTGAAGAAATTTTCCCTAAAATCCAATCTAAATCTCCCCCAGCACAGCTTGAGGTCATTTCCCCTGGTCCTGACACTTGTTATCCGGGAGAAGAGCCCAACTCCCACCTGGCTCCACCATCTTGCCAAGGAGTTGGAGAGAGTGAGAAGGTCCCCCTTGAGCCTCCTTTTCTCCAGGTTGAGCCCCCCCATCTCCATCAGCTGCTCCTCATCAGACTTGTCCTCCAGACCCTTCCCCAGCTCTGTTCCCACTCTCTGGACATGCCCTCAATGTCTTTCCTGTCATGAGGGGCCCAAAACCAAACACAGGATTCAAGGTGTGGCCTCCCCAGTGCTGAGGAACAATCACTGTCCTGGTCCTGCTGGCCACACTATTCCTGACCCAGGCCAGGATGCCATTGGCCCTCTTGGCCACCTGGGCTCCTGTTCAGCTGCTGCCAACCAGCACCCCCAGGTCCTTTCCCAATGAACAGCTTTCCAGCCACTCTTCCCAAGGCTGTAGTGTTGCATGGAATTGTTGTGACCCAAGTGCAGGACCCAGCACTTGGCAAGTGAAGTTAGCACAAGAGTTTTCTTGGTCAGACGGTCTTCCCGAAGAGTTTTATCCAGTTCACTATGCCTTTGACCCTCATAAATAATGGACTATATATTGATTATCAAATACCAGGGACACAAGTGTTCTTCTCAGCTTTGTTGGGGAGCTGCCAAAGCTGTGCTCTCCACCTCAAATAATGCTGAGTGTGAGGTAACAAATCATCCTGAGACTGGAAAGGATAAAGCACTGGGTCAGCACTACCTTACACGCTCAGTCAATCTCTATGAAATGGGAGCTGTGTGGAGTCAGATCCCATTGCTTCTGTTTCCACAGTGACTTATGAGCTGGCTCTCCACATTCACATGGAATCACACGAGACTTGATAAATCCTTCTGGAAGCAGAACATCAAAGGTGGATCTGCAGGCACCAGTTCCAGTCCAGCAACAGTTGAACAGCCACTGCCTGACACATCTCAGCTTTCCAGTAAAATATATAATGGACAATTTCTTGTGAGTTTTAAGACCTCAGGCTGTAGAACTTTGGCCTGTTACTCAATAATCTTGTACAAATGAAGTTAGTTAGTACAGTGTAATGCTGGTGGCTATTTTCAGTTGCTTTTAGTTCCAGACAAGAAGCAAGTGCCACTCCTGGCCCATTTTCAGCTCCAGTAGATCCCCAGTTTGTTAAATCCTACAGCCCCTAACATAAAAATGAAGAGACCTAATACATAATTGCATTCTTCTCAACAGGGCCTCAACACACAGTGTCTCAAGTTTTATAAGAAATTAAATTAGAGAACAAAATAGAAATAATAATTTTTAAAAATCTGGCTGCAGTTTTAGAGTATTAACAAGTTTTTGCAGCACTTCAAAAAAAAAAAGGCAACAAAACCTGGCTGCTGTAAAATTTAGTAAAACAGAAATACTACTTTATGGCCCATGGAAAGGGATGTGCCTTAAGTTTATGGAGCAGCAGGTGATATAAACTGAAAGATATTTCCACCAATTGTAAAACACACTCACCTCCAGCACTGGGAGAGAACAAGAGCAAACCTCAGGGTGCCTGAGCCTTGTGCATCATTTTACTGCTGACATCTGTGTGCCCTGTAGGATTCAGGTTTCTCTCCACCTGCTCCAACCTTCCCATCTGTAGTAGGGGCAGAGTGGTCGGTACTCACCCCATGCTCAAAGGTGTTTGAGGACCAGTGATGAGAAGTGCTGGATAACGAGGCAGCAGATTTTTATCATGCAGATTTTATATCCACATGGAAAGGGTGCAGCTGCCTTGCATTGCTCAAATCCAGAGCATCTTCAGAGGTTCAGAATTCCAGAGTGGCTCAACAATCATGGGTGACTCCACCTGAAGCATTTTAAAACCCCACCCAAGTCACAGCTCCCCTACAAAGCCAGCTTGGAGATAACCCAGTCTAGGTCCTATGGCTTAGGAAGCCCCAAATAAACAACATCCCATGCCTCCCACTCTTAAATTCTGCACAGAAAGAAAAATATATTAAAAAAAGATCAATTAAGAGTATAGGAAAAAGAAAAACATATATTTGGAGCTCACAGGAAAGTCTTCTAAAATTTCTATATCAATGTGAGTTAATGCAGGAGAATAAATTTGTTTTAACATAACATTCTTACAAACATTCTTACCTGTGGCCTGACAACCGACTCTCGCTTTTCTTGAGGGATCTTTCCCTCTTCTCTCTCCCAGACCCTGAATGCCTGTGGGGGGCACTCGCTTTAAGGCTTTTTTCACTGCTGTCTGTACCAAAGCTTGGAACTGATTTTCTCTCCTCTGTCTTGGTCCTCTCTCTCTCAGACAGCAGTCTGGCAATAAAGTCATCTGGATCTTTGGGGGTGTTCCTTAGTTTCTCAGAGATTGAACTGGTGTGGGAGCCTGGCACAGTCTTTGATGCAAACTCCACGTTTACTTGTGTTGGAGATCCTTTGCTTTCCTGAAAATCAGTGCTTGGGACTCTCAGGTCGTGTTCTTCATGCTCTTCAACCTTGAGCTGCGCTGTGCTGCTTATGCTGGTGGATCTTTTTGAAAGCCTCCTTTTTTGGAGATCCTGGAAATAAGAGCCATTGAAAACCAGAGATTAAAATTTTATCACCTTTAAATAAACATGAAAAGCAAAGGAAAGCTCTAGCACTAACTTCTGGGCTAAGCAATTTGCTTATTATTAGGAATCAGGTTATAGAGTAAATAAGGTGTTTTTTTAAAAATGGATAATAAATACAAACTTAAAATTTGTTTAAATTTTAAGCAGTATTGAAGAGGACCTATACAATTAAAAACTGCTTTATTTTACTCAATGGTATCAATTAAATACTTCCTAAAACCTTAACTTTGGGGTTATATCCAACTCAAGAAACCAAAACATGTAAGGCATTTTACTGGACAGACTGCCCACCACAGGTATCTAGTCTTTATTTCCAAATCAAGAGATATATAAAAAAACCAACTAATTAATGTAACTTCCATAAGCTCTTCAGTATTATCTAAATTATATACTTAGAATACTTAAATTTCTCATTATTGTAAGCTTAATTTTACACAGGGAAAGCATCTGTCTATATAAAAGCAGAAGGAAAAAAATAGGCAAGAGCCTTTTAACTGTTTTGAAAACATGCATTGCTGAAATATGGTCTGATGATTTGATGCACTCAGAAGCATATTTCTAACTGAAAGTGGTTTTCAGTTCCAAACTGCTACTGATTAAATGGGAGGTTTTGGAAAAACCTGAGTAAAACAGATACTGTGAAGGTAAAAAAGCAATTTTCCCAGGAAAATGGAAAACCCAATCCATCAGGAGTTATCAAGAATGGGAAAGATTTATAAAGGAAATGGTGACCTAAATCACAGGCATGCAGGGGGGAGTTGCCTGCAGTGGTTATACCTGAAACAGTTTGAATTTCTGAATTAACCAGAACAATTTCCCTAACTTACCACATCTTTTCAGCCTGCAGAGTTAATGGATTAACAGGCAGGAGTCATTTCAATATTATTTGCAAATGACTTTATTGCAGAAGGTTAGATAAAAAAATCCATGGCAAGCCAAATATTTTGTAAGTGTTGGGAATCACCTCTGGTGAACTTGCTACTGGTCCAGCCATCATTCCTCTGGCAATGAGACCAGACCTGAGCTTTGACTTCTCCTTCAATGTGGATTTCACCTCCTCAGAAATCGTTGCTGCTTTTAAATCTTCTTGACTGTCTTTTAACTTTTTATCCCCCTCAGAGGGTAAGTGGCTGTTGTGTGTTGTCCCTGTGTGGCACTTTTCACTTCTGTGCTGATGTTTTCTGGATGAAGGAATTTTATCCAGTGGGTTCTCAACATCACATCTACAAGGAAGAAAAAGGAAGAGCTTGAAACAGCAAAATAATGCACCATTAAATTAATGAGACATCTACTTGGCTAAGTATAGCATTGCTGTCAATTTGAGTTATATTTTATCTAGAAATGGCACACAAATACAGTCACTTTTCACTTAAACATCTGTATGCAGGTCTTCAGGACACTATTTTAGTGTCATCATCATGTGTCACAACTGGTTATAATATGTATAACACTTTACTCTTATGCTTACTTATTTTGATATGCAATGGGTTCAAACTGAAAGAGGGGAAATTTAGGTGGGATACACAAAAGAAATTCTCCCCTGTGAGGGTGGGGAGGCCCTGGCACAGGTTGCCCAGACAAGCTGTGGCTGCCCCATCCCTGGAAGTGTCCAAGG
>JAWWLV010000088.1:3139251-3158345 GCA_035041135.1 Platyrinchus mystaceus
CATTTAATAGAGCCCAGGATGCTGTGAGCAGCCTTTGCTGCCAGGGCACAGTGCTGACTGTGCAGGTTGCTGGCTACCAAGACCTCCATGTTGTTTTCCACAGACTATTCCAAATAACCACCATCTCCTTCATTCACTCAGAAGTGTGTTCCAGAAGGACTCATGTCATCATTTCCCCCTAAACTGCAGGGAAGCTGACCAGCTTGTTGATCCCTTGGTAGAACTTTTGGCCTCTTTTTGAAGACAGGTACAGCACTTGTCTTCCATCTCCCTGGAACTCCACAACTGTTCAAAGATGACAGAGCTGTGATACCAGTCATGTATGTGAGAGAAGCAGCACTTCTTTTAGCCCTTAAAATCTTCTACAAGCATGAACTCTTGAGTGAGCTCTGGCTTTTCTGACACCGCCTCCATATGCCTTGGCAGTGTTTCTGAGCTCCTCTGTTGTAACCTGTGACCTCTCACACACCTCTAGTCATTCAGGCATCTTGTGATGATGTGCTCATGGTCTCCCTTAACCCATGTGAATGAGCAGCAAATGCCCAAGGACTGGATGAGCCTTGGCACTCTCTCCTCAGCATCCCTGATCCAAGCCCAGAGGAAGTAACAAATCTGCCTGAACAGGGAGTGGTTCTTTTCCATGTCATCTGGCTCTGAGCTCTCCACATCAAGGTGCCAGATCCCAAGGGAGGGGCTCTAAAATGATTTGGAGCCCTGGTCACGACTAATGTGGGTGGATATACCATCCTGCTCTGGAAGACTGGTTTGATTTTTGGCCACTTACTGAAATGTCTTTGGAAACAGGATGAAACTGGCCTTTGAGACGTCATGAGGAAGCTGGAACAGGTTGCCCAGAGAGGTGGTGGATGCCCCATCCCTGGAAACATTCAAGGTCAGGTTGGACAGGGCTCTGAGCAACGTGGTCTGGCTGAAGATGTCCCTGCTCATTGCAAGGGGTTGGACTAGATGGCCTTTAAAAGTCCCTTCCAACTCAAACTGTTCTCTGATTCTATGACACTTGTCTTCCTTGGAATTGCCTCGGACTAACCTTTGCCTTGCTGGTCCCTTCCAACTCAATTCTGTAAGTCTGAGGGTGTGTATTGACAGTACAGATGTACCTGAGCGGATTTAAAGAGGTTTTCTGAATGGTGTGGTAGCATCTTGGTTGACTTGACCAGAATCTGTGGTGAACCAGATTCCTTTCTGCTTTTTTTTTCTTTCTTTCTTTTTTTTTTTTCAAAAAAAAAAAAGGAAAAAAGAAAAAATGACTGTATGTAGCTATAATTTTATCCTACAATTTAAATCTCCTTTCTTTGTGTTGCCTCATATAAAGGATTGATCTTTGCATGTCTGCATTATATAATTTTCTCTCCTTTGTGATTCATGTTCTGTTACTCACATGAATAATTCCTTCCTTGTTCTCTACATTTCTTTTTTCCAAGATAAATTATTTCATGCAACAGCACTTGAGGTACTACATTTTAAACATTAAATTAACCCTGCATATGAGACATAGATCAGCAACACTGTACTAGGAAAGAATTTCTATTAAATAATTGACAGATTCTTTTAAAGCAGTGCTTAAGCTCTTGAAGGCTGTGACACCCACTTCAATTTATAGCATTTAGGATTGAGCAAAATGATGCATTTAGCTTGAACTTGGCTCATTAGTGCAGGCATTCATTAGAAATAATTCCGTTTCAGTTCCGGGATCGTACATTTTATTTAAAAATGTAAAGCAGTTTGTGTTGACTGTGAACAGGAATATAGGAAATTACTACTGAGACACTGAAATAAAGTATGAAAATACATAGTAGGAAAGAGTGTTGCTCAAGGAAACTGAAAGGCTTTGGAAATGTCCCCAGGTGGTTGCTGTAGGAAGCTCAGCCCTGTACTTTGATCGTCACCTGGAGGTGGCATTGCTGTGTTCCTGAGCCTGGATGCTCCCTGCTCATGCCCTGGATGTGACACCTCCTTTCCAACCCTAAGGCAACCTGGCTTACTAATGAGAAGTTATTTCAAAGTACAAATAAATCATGTCCGTGGGATTCCCTTTCCCCAGACACTGACTGATGCCCTCACACAAATCCAGCAGCCTGCTGGGGCTGGATTTCCCCTTGAAAATATGCACCAGTTCTTTCCAAATAGAGTGTATTTGTGCATGTGCTTGAAATATATTCTTATTCTTACTGAAATTATGGACTCTGTCACTGCCAAGGAGGTCCCTCACAAGCCCATAATTCTATGATACCTTCTGGAGCCCTTCTGGACCTGGGAATTGTGCTGGCAGCACTGCAGGCCTCTGGGGGGGGCAGCTGTTTGTAGGGTGGGTGACCTGCCTCTGCCAGCAGCTTTGCAGATTCAAATTTGAGAGAATGCAGCCCCATTCTGATGGTTTCATCAGCATTATCGCTTGGGTCCAATATTTCTTATGCATTGAAGTTGATTCACTATAAAGGATGTCAGAGGTGTGGGAATCTTCCCAAGATCTTTTGTCAGAAGAAGCCAGGTCTAGAAATTCACTGAGTGTTTTTTTGCCTACCCCCATCAAGCAATCCTGTTGATTCCCTAGCTGGCCTCCTGCTTTTAATGTTTTTCAAGAACTTCTTACTATGAAGTTGAGTATCCATTGTAAGGTGCTCTTCAAATTAATTTCCATCCTCTTAATTTCTTGTTTAGATTTGACCTGCCGTGTCTGATGCTCTTCTGTTCTCTGCATGTGGGAAAGCTTTCCACTTTTTTAAGTGCTGACCTTTTCCTTCTGGCAGACTTCTTAACTCCCTGTTGAGCCAAGAAAGAATTAATTGGGATATTTTTTCTTTTTTTTTTGCCTGTTGGTCCATGTTTTATCTGGCCTTCTAACCCAGAACTCTGTGTAGTCCTTCAGCTGTTTGTAGATGTGATAGTTCCTACCTTTGGGGCTGTTCTTTTCATCTTTTTTCTTGTCTAATAGCCTTGTTTTTACACTGTTCCACTTCTTCACATTTTTTATCTAGTGCTTTTTTCACTCACCTGCTCTCTTCTGTAGCAACCTAATTGTGTTGTGAACAACACTAAAGAGCAGCTCTTCCAGTGATTCCACTTGAACTGGTTTCAAGAACCACTTGAGTCTAAATCCAAAACTGCATCTTTCATGTGGATTCCTATATAGGTTCTTCTAAAAGTTTTGAGTTTGCAGCTCTTGCTGATGAATCACCCACCCATTCTGTGTGTAGGTGATTTAACTCCTCTTATTGCTGCCAGTCCAGAATTTACACTTTCTGTGCTCAGCATTTCATGATCACTGTCATTGCCCTGGTGGGGATCAGCAGTGTCCTGTTCCAGTGCTAAACTGGAATTAGATTTTGGGACTCCTAACCCCAGGGACTCTTCCACTCTTCCCTTCTCCTGTAACATCTTCATGCTTTTACACTACCAATATGTGTAATTCTCCAGATCCCGCTCTTTGACTGGAGCACAATTTGCCTGTTTGAGGCTGCTGCAATCCCAGCCCTGGGTTCAGGAAGGTGGATCCACATCTTTCTTCATGTCTCCAAACTAGGTCCGAACTTCTTCCATTCCTATAGAACATCACCATGACACTGATTTACCTTCCTCTGGGCCGCCTGCTGTGCCAACCTGTTAGTCCCTGTTTGCACACCCTGGCCATTTCATGTTTGTGGGTGTAAATTAGGTAACAGGTCTGATGGGAGCCTGCTCTGCCATCTCCCTCCAGAGAATCTGTCATTTAAAGAGGAGACGTGCAAGTATTATCTTGTTTTCTGTGTTTATCAGACCTATCTTCATTTAACTGTTAGAAATCAGAGGGAGAAATGACTGGAAGAGTAAAAACAATAACAGCAAGGAATTTCGTAAAGCTTTTCAAGGAGGAGATGTTCAACGGATGCTTAAAAGCTATTACACTGCTTTTCTGCTCAGGACTACTGCTGTAAATCACTGCTGCAAAAATTAGCTTGTCAAAATTATACATGAAGAATGCACACTAAAAACACACTAAAACACCACCCACCCTCTGAACACTACGGTATGAAGGTAACTTTCTGCTGGTGTGTTGACTGAAACCAGCAGAATCCACAAGTGGATTCTGTTTATCTTGCTGTGTATTGTTCAATAAGTGTATTACTAAAACAGAATCACAGAAACACAGGATGGTTTGGGTTGGAAGGGACCTTAAAGATCATCTAATTCCAACCCCCTGCTATGAGCAGGGACACCTTCCACTAGACCAGGTTGCTCCAAGCCCCATCCAACCTACCCTTGAACACTTCCAGGGACGGGGCAGCCACTAAGTCAGACCTCTGATGTAGCCAATTTACTGGCTGGAGAGGCTGGAATTCCTTTTTCCTGCTCTTCAGGTGCTCTCCTGCTGACCTGTAATCCCTCTCCGGGTGCTGACCATCTATTGTTGGCCCTGGAATCAAACTGGTAGGAATGGGATGGATTGAAGTTCCCCCCTCCCATCAACTTTAGTTCAAAGCCCTTATTATTATAGCCTCTGTTCTTATAGCCCCTGTTACTAAAACAAATCAAAAGACTTGTTTTAATAACTGACATGTTGGAGATGGTTTGGATTCCTCCCGTGTGGTTTGGCTAATATTTTCTTTAGAACTGTTTTGATGTTGGATTAAAAAGCTGTTTCATTTTGTAAAAAGAAAAGGCATGGCACCGTTTGGTTTTTTTTTTATTCCTCCACATTCTTCACTCCCAATCAATTTAAGGAGGATTGGGAACAAAGGACAGGGCTTCAAAAACCCTTCACCTCTGTACTGCCTGGTAGCCTTGGCTGTTTCTCTAAAGGTCTGCACAGTATTTCAGAGTTACAAACAGCAAGCAAATAATCACAGAGTTGCCAGACCCAGTTTGAAATACAGTATCACAGTGCTTTGTATAAGTCATAAACTGTGAGTTATGGCATTGTTTCAGTCTGGAACTTCATCCATCTTTTTGTCTCTCTCCCCTGGTAAAGCAGTCCTGGTTTAATGGGAACCTCAGCTTTCTGATACAGAGAAGGTGTGAAACACAGGTAGGAATTAAATTTCTTAGAAGCACACAAGTGAAAGCCAACAATATGTACTTGTGTACCACTGAGTTTTATAATTGCCTCTGAGGCCTTGAGAGGAAGGAGATGTGTAATTTATAATATTGTTGTAATATTTCATGTAGGAATACGATGGATACCTTGTTCTTTCTGAGCCCTGTTGTTAAGGAACTGCTGGAATCCTGAAGCAGATCTCACTGTTAACTGTACTCCTGTCTGTAATTACATGTGTGTCTTTTTTTGTAGAATGTTGTTATTAGTTTCCTAATGTCAGGTTGTCATATTCCTGTGAATATTGCATTTTAAACAGCTAAAAACTAATTTAATCAAAGTCTCTGGGACTGCTTGCTAATGCAAATGTTAAGGACCAAGAGTCAGAGACTGTTGTCTCACCTCAATACTTGGAAAATAGTTATGAACAAATGTTTGTCATTATCCTGTTGGAAATATGGAATCAATACAACTGAACAGCAGGACTGTACTTGGGGCATTTACACAGCACCTGATTAACAGCAGGCTTTGTTGCTCACTCTTTGTGCAACCCTTACATGGCAGCTGATATCCTACTTTTCCTGTATTCTCCCCTTTTTTCCCATCCTCTCCTACTGGATGAGTGTCCTGATGGCCCCTGAGATTCTTACAGAACTTTGTTGTCCTATGTTTAAAGCAGAAGAGAACACAGAACATGGATGGATGCATTTCTTATCAGCCAACCTCTCTTCCCTGCAGCCTATTTTAGATGACTTAAACCAAAACTTTTTGTGCTTAAACCAAACTTTTTTTTCCAGTTTGGGATTTGCATTTTTGGTTTTCTAGAACAATTGTGCTTCTTGAGACCGTAATACCATGGAAACAAGCTCCATTGGCTTGAATCTATGGTAACTTGGATGTCTTCCTTAGGATCCTGAAATTATGACACTCCTGATCTGAATTGAAATTCATTAGTGAAAAGACATTTCCATGCCTCACAAGCACACCACAATGGCAGATCTCTCAAATATTCATCTAATATCATCATTCTTATTCATCTAACAAGCTCTTTCATCTCATGGCCATGCCTGGGCTTTGTCCAAGGACTTTAAAAAGTTTTCAGTTGAGACCTTGGGCTTTATCAGACGTGGATCTTCTGTTCACCAGCTGGTCCAGCTTGAAGTTTAGTAGCAAAACTCAGAGTTGACATTCCCTGTTGAAGCACCCACAGTCCTGGTGCCTCCATTGCTCGCACCAGGACCTACAGATGTCTGTGGTTGGTGGTCTGCTCTTCAGCTGCCAACACTTAGATCATCCTCAGACACTCAGAACAGAGGAGATCTCACACAAAATATAAAAAATTAGGATTTAACATAGGGTAGACTGTGGTGGTGAGGCACAGGGTCAGGCAGACAAGGGTGGTGATCTGTTCACACATGGCAAATCCCATTTATTTCCCCTTTTCCCCATACACTTTGATCTCTTCCTTTATCCACTCCTACGTGCTCCTAAATGAACAACCCATTCTTAGTTACCTTTTCCCCAGGGGTTTAGTGTATCTGCATCCAAATTTGGTATTTCTGAAAGTTACTCATGTCATTCAAACCTTATGCATTACCTGGGTCTGGCATTACCTGGCTCCTGGTGGTCTCGAAAGATCCTGGTCCCTAAATGGTACCTCTGGAATTTGCCCATCCCTCACATAACTCCCTCTTCATCATATATTTAATCCACCCATCCTTCATGGCCCTGTTTATCATTTTCTTTACTTTTTCACTCATTTATGTTCAGCAGTTTCTTTTTCATGGTCTATTCAGTTCATAAACCTCAGCCCAGTTCCCAGACATCTTCTTACAGACCTTAACAAAAGCACTGTAAGTTTTGTGGTCACATAATTGTTTTTCCCTCTCAGAGATCCAGAGAAACTGATAAACTCCATGGGAAGATTTCACTGCTTCTGAATGGTCTCCAGTAGCTGCAATATGGCTGTGTGGAAAATCAAGAGTATATTTTGCTATTTAAATAAAAATTGGCACTGTTGCCAGGAAAATAATTAACTCCAAACCAGTGGTGAACAATAACATCCTTTGGCTCGTAGACTGAGAAATAAACAAAATGCAGAATAAATTACAGGGACAAAACACATGCTCTGACTGTCAAGTCGATTTTCAAACATCCTTTTTCACTTTTAAGACTTTTTTTCCCCTTAAGATACAACATATGTTTAATATAAGAATATGAATCAGAAGAATACAGGAGATGTTTTATTTTTCTGTGCATATCATTGCCAGTAAAATAAGTTGTTACCTTGTCCCTATCACACTTTCGCTGGCTTTGATGGATTTTGTAGAGCTCCTGTTCCAGACTAGCCTTGCTCTTTTATCTCCTCTTAAAACCTTACCTTTAAACATCACTTCTTGCAAAATCCAGTTGTTCTGATTGAGATATAGATAAGAAATTTTGATTTTAGATTAAGATCCCCTTCCTTTTTTTTTTTTTTCCTTTGGGAAAGGATTTTAGAAAGAGTTTAAGAAGACGGGGCAACCACAAGACCCCACCTTAGCATCCTTTCAGACACCTTTAAAGCTGTTAAGAATAAATCAAAGTGCTCTACTTCCTCAACTTTTGCCCTCAAATTTCTCAGTCCATCTCAAGCTTCTCCTTTTCCTGTGGGTTTTGAATTCAGGCATGAATTGATCACCATCATCTCAAGCCAAACTGTAGCTCATCTGTTTGTTTTACACACAGTTACACTGAGAGATTGGCAGTTTCCTTGGTGCCACCCTATTGCCCCTTTTCTCCAGTATAAATACCTGCATGTCTTTGGAGCAGTTTTGTCTCAGGTAAATAACAATGTCCCCCCTCCCATCTCTACTGGGGGGCTGTTCAATGCTCTGCAGGCTGCAAGACTCTCTTTTCTCCCCCCAAAATATGCAACCACCTTTTACCCATTAAGGAATTCACCTGCTGTGGACAAAATGCCCAGTGGCTTTTTTTATTTCTTTTCAGCAATGAGCAAACTGCAGAAGGTTTTACATCTGTCCCTGAAAAGCTTTTCCTGCTGTAGTTTTCAAAGGCTCTTTTTGTGGTTTTCAAAGGTTTGACATCTTCTTTTCCTTCTTTCCTTTTCTGGAGTGCATCATCATGGATTCGTAGAACCCCAGAATGGTTTAGGTTGAAAGGGACCTTAAAGATTATCCCGTTCCACTCCCTGCCATGGTCAGGGACAACTTCCACTAGCCCAGGTTGCTCCAAGCCCCATCCAACCTGGCCTTGGACACTTCCAGGGATGGGGCAGCCACAGCTTCTCTGGGCAACCTTTGCCAGGGCCTCCCCACCCTCACAGGGAAGAATTTCTTCTTTATAACTAATCTAAGCCTGCCCTCTGGAGTGACCTTGTCCTGTCACTCCATACCCTGGCATCAACTTGAATGCCTGAAATGTATTATTTTATTGGGAATGAAAATTAAAAAAAAGCAGAAAGAGGAAGAAAAATTAGAAAAGCATCTTCATGCAGACTGTATTTATGTAAATGGACTTGTTTCTGAAAACCAGGTCATGAATGGAGATTTTCTTATAAATCCCACGTGAAATGCTTCAGATTTTTAGCTGTTGCTTTTTTCCCCTCTTCTTTCCTCTATCTTGTGTCTTAAGCTGAAGGTAAAGAGTAAAATCCTCACTAACAATTTGCTATGGATTTTCCATGATAAATGCTGCTATGCTTGGAGTCTGCAAAAGAAACAGGAATTTACTTATCTGATATTAATTGACATCAAAATGCACATCAAAACATTGCAGTATGTTCAGTTTGTTGTAAAATGGGGGAGCCAGGTCAGTAAGTATTTGTTAAATACTAACAAAAGAAATCAGAGTTTAGGAAAGTAATTATTGGCTTCAATGTAGAAAAGGTGGACAACTGAAATGATTTATGAATATGCTAAGTAAAACATGAAGGATTTTTTAGTTCCTCACTGCAATGTGACATTAAAACACTAGAGAGAGCTCATGATTCATGGTTTCTTTTTTCCAGAGGCTTATTTAGAGAGCTGAGCCTCCTCATGTTCTCCTCACCATAAATAAAAGGGAAACTTTCAATGAAATATTGCCTATTACTCCACAATATAGCAAATTCTTTGGCTAATTAAAGTTGCAATGTAACTTAATACAAGACTTCAATGCTTCTCTCAATAATGAATTAAAAAATGCTGGTTTTTCCAGATCTGCATCTGCTGCTTATTCACAATATAATTATTTTTTTTCCTTCCCAGTAGCTGTTCCAGGTGTTGAGAACCCACTTAACACAGCTTTTTTTTTTTCCCTTTTTCCCCTTCTGGGAGCAGCACAGGCTTTTGAGTGTAATGTTAGAATTTTTATCATGCATTTTTGGAATATCTTCCCTGTCGTAGTGGTCCCAACTATTCTAAATTTCCGCTGTGGTTTTTGGGAGCATTTGGGTAAATGAACCACAAGCAGGAGCAGCATTTCCGTTCCTTGATTGGTTGAGCAGCTCTGGCACGAACAACATACTTGTGTGTGTACAGAGAGTCTCTGGAGCCTCAAATATGCACCCCTGAGATCTCCAAACTCATTTCTTATGAGTATTTCTGCTAAAAAAAGGAATGCTTGGGTATTTGCAATCCAAAGGATATCTGTCCCAGGCTCCTGCAGGAATCCAAGCCCGGTTGCATTTGTTACACAGAAGTTGGAATCAGTTCCAGCCCACAGTTCACAAACTTGTTTGGGTTTTGTGCCCAGGCTGTGTGAGCAATTTAATTTTATTAAGAGCTGCAGAAGCTACACAATAATTGAAAATGGTTAATATTTGGATTGAGAAATAAGGCTGAAGTTGGTTTTCGGACCTTGTGTACATTAAGAACAACTGTATGGTTTCCATGGTTGCTTTCCTGGCCATTTTTTCAGTCCCCAGCATTGCTACCATCAAAAACAAGGCCACTGTGCTCTGTGTTTGCACCCCAGTCCTGGATAATGGCAAGTTCCCACATGGTCTTTAAAATACATTTGACTCAGAATTGGATTAACTGATCCAGACCCTGCTTCAGGGTTTGGAGTCCAACCTTTGCAGGTAATTCCATGATTTGGAGCACCAAGAGGATGAAATCCTGTTGTTTTGTAAACTAGATCTGTCCAGGTCTGGTCTAATGAAAGGCCTCCCTGCCCACAGCAGGGGAGTTGGAACTAGATGATCTTTAAAGTCCCTTCAAACCTAAACCATTCTATGATTCTATATTTCCTTGACACTGGATATTTTACATGGAAATGAAAGACAATCTGCAGTGGACAGGTCCGACTAAACTTTGCTTCTATTCTTAAATATACTTTTAATGTTACCCAGCAGACCTTGTTTTGATGGGATTCTGTCTTATATGAGCAGCAGTTCTGATGGTGAGGACGTCCATCCATGCCTAAAAGAGTGTGAAACCAAAGATTCACCTAAACTGAATAAGGAGTGAGTGAGTTCAGCGAGGTCCGTGAAGGGTTTGGGTTTGAGAAGAATTCACAGCTCGTCTCCGTCTCTCGTGCATCAGCCTGGGTCACACAGGTTTTGGTGCCCAGGTGAGCCTCAAGAGGAGATGATTAGTTAGTATTTTACCATTTTACCAACAACTTTCACCATGTTTTAGATCAGGCTGAGGGAGAAAGACTCGTGGATCTGTAGCTTTCAATGACAGAGGCCTCCCAGGAGTGGGCTGTAAGCGCAGGAGGTCGGAGCACAGCACTGTACTTGCTTCCAAAGAGGTGTCTGTAGCCTCTTTATTTTCCCTCATTGTTTGTGGATGTTCTCAAAGTTTAATCCTTTATTTTTTTGAGACATGTTTCCCTTCTTATGTTTATGCATGAGCAAATATCTATTTACTCCAGCGTGGATAAGAGGCTGTAAGGTCACGGTTGCTGTTGATGTGAACATCAGTTCTTTTGATTGCTCTGTTTTCCAGGGTGTTTATTTCTCTCTAACAATGCTGTTCCTTTTTTGAACAACTGTTCTCATTAGTGTTATGTTCTTTAATGATAATGTCTAATTGTTAGAGCCTCTGCCTCCCCCAGTGTTCATCCAGATGCGTGGGGAGGTTTTGTTTGTGGTAGAGGATTGTTCAGTGAAAACATTGATAGGAGTGGCATTGAACTGGGCAGTGGAGTGGGGATCAAATAATTGATTACAACAGGAACATTCAATTGAAATTGGGTACAGCTAAATTCAGGATAATGTGAGGGAAGTAAAAATTATTTTTAATTGTGATTCTGGAGAAAAAATAAGGCCAAGTTTTTCCACTTCAGACAGTATGTGATTTGCAGTTAACCTACAATTAAAACGTTCAGGTGTTAAGACCATTCATCTTATATGATATCAAACTTATATTTTGACTCCAATGTCAGTTTTGTTCTTGCCTCCTGTTACATACAATCCCTGAACCTTGAACCCCTTACAAAATTCAGAGGTATTTAAAATTTGGATTTAAAATGTTTTGTGCCTCAGGGACTGTTCCTACTTCACATGTTCATCTAATTTGAATGAAGACCTTGAGATCTGTCCAACCATCAAAGGTATTGGAATTTGCTCTTCTGAAGAAACATTGAAATTTTTCACTGGGGGGAAGGAAAAGGTAAAATTCCAATGGAAATTGTATCCTGCCTCTCCAGCAGCCCTAGCAAGCTTTTCTCATCCTGTTTCTATTCTTACTGAAGTCATTCCTTCAATATTAGAAGCTTGTTATAAATTACAAATGTCCAGAAGGAAGCTTTGAAACATTTGTGTGTCTAAAATATTCCTGTGCTGTCTTTAGGATCATCACTCAAACTTTATCAAAAATATCTACAGTCTTATGTTCATGTTTTTGGAGAGAAGCTAATTATAGGAATTTTTTTTGGATTTTTTTTTTTTTTAGTGGAGGCACAAAGCCAAGATCATCATTACAAGGTTGCACAGTTTGTTGCCTGTGTAGGCCTGGGGAGCAGATGGAGGAGGATGTAGGGACTCTCTCAAGTAGAACTGGCTGGGAAACAGTACATCTGCTTTGTGAAAAATAGGGACGTCTTGGAATACGTGTGGATGCTTGTGTGGAGCAGGGCATGGTGCTTCCATGATGGACTGGGGGGGAGAAGGCAGCTTTCCCACAACAGCAGGTTTTGCTGTCACAGACAAACTCTCAGTGATGTCAGATGCTGTGTTTGCAGCGAGATTTGAGCCCAGGAGTTGTTGTCTCAGAGTGACAGAACACTGGCAGGGGGGAGATAAGGAAAAGTTTTCATGTGCAATTTGCTTTCAAGCTTTTTCAGTTAGTCTTCCTTATTTTTTAGCCATTTGAGAGAATAATACTTTTAGCCTAAAATTTCACAAGGGTGTGTAGTGATAGGAGAAGGGGACATGGCCTTAAGCTGAAGGAGTGAAGGTTTTTGGATATTAGGAAGAAATTCTTCCCTGTGAGGGTGGTGAGGCACTGGAACAGGTTGCCCATAGAAGCTGTGGCTGCCCCATCCCTGGAAGTGTCCAAGGCCAGGTTGGATGAAGCTCGAAGCAACCTGGGAGAGTGGAAGGTGTCCCTGCCCATGGCAGAGGGGTGGAACTGGATGATCTTTAAGGTCCCTTCAAACCCAAACCATTCCATGATTCTATGAAATATCACTGAAGAACTCCTGTACCCAGGTTTTTAATAAATTCTGATCCAACATGAGCTTCATCTCAGTTACTTCACACTGAAGGAACTTCCATGGTTCTGGCACTGAAGGCCCTGTTCACATTCAAGCTTCAGCTTGATAGGGTGAAGGGTCTTGCTTGAGTCAACCTTGCCTCTATTTGACAAGAATTATAGAATTGTGTCTCTGCTTCATAGAATTATAGAGCCATTTAGGTTGGAAGGGATCTCTGGAGGTCTCCAGTCCAACCCTGGTTCCAAGCAGGATTCACTTCCGAGTCAGATCACGAGGCTTGAGGTTTTTATCAGCTGAGTGCTGAAATCCCCAAGGATAGAGATTCCACAGGCACCTATCCCAGTGCTGCACCAGTCCCATGTTGAAAAACAAGCTGTTTCTTATATCCTCCCAAAATCCCCTCAGTGCAGTTTGTGTCCATTGCCTCATGTCCTTTTGGCGTTCACCTCTGAGGATGTCCGGTTTTGTCTTCCCTATAACCTTCCACTGGATAGCTGAGGGCAGAAATTTGAGTCCTGGCAATAACCTTTCTAATTTGATGCAATTGGAATAGGAAAGGAGGATGAATGCAGCCAAAGGAACACTCAAGTCACCCATATATTCATGGACATTTCTGGCTGCTGACCCAACAGAACAGATTTCATCAGCACACCCGTATCCCCCAGGTTAATTCCTCTAAGCAATGCACTCGAGAGAGTGGAATTTTCCTGCCTTTTTTATTTTAACTGTTCTAAATTAGATAATTACTTAGAGCCCTGGCAGATTTACAAGAGTAATTGCCTAATTTTATGATGCAGCACTATTGAAAACAGAGATTACTTGATCTAAATCACGTCTTGAAAAGGAAAGTCTTGCTGAAAGTGCTAGAATAACACCTGAGAAATACACTACCTAAAGTCCAGCAGGTCACTGGGGAAGAACCAGTTTAGCACCTGGCCAAGCCAGCTCCTGGGAATAATCACAAAGAACTGGAGATGCACGAAACATGAGATCCTTCAGTGTATAGAGAAGGAAAGAACGTGGAGGACAACCGGGAGGACACAAGTAAGGAGATCCAGAATAGTGTTTAATTTAAAGGCCTTGATGAACCCTTCATGCTAGTCAGCAAGTTGAGTTCAATTTCCAGCAGACTTCTTATTTTTTTCTATTTTTCTCTCCACTTCTGGTCACTCAAAACAACTGCTCGTTCCAGCACTGTCGACCCCGAGATGAATTCAATCCACTGTAGCTGGTGCAAGGCACTCCGTCCTCTCTCTTTTTGACTGACAGCACTTTTGGATGATTAAAGCCCTTGAGTACTCTAGAAGAAGTGCCTATATTTGAAAAAAAAATAGTAAAATACAAAATTATAGGATTTTTTTTCTTCTTGCCACTGTCACATTCTGCTCGAGCGTTTTCCTGACTCTCCTCACAACCGTAAAATGTCATCGTGGCTGTTGTAAATCAAACAGTAGGTTTTTGGTTTATCTGCCCCTTCTTGGGACACCTGATGTGCAAGTGAGAAGCCCCAGTTACTCTCTACGTGTGGCATTTTATCCCCTTGTGAGGACACCAAGCCAGATTAGCCCCCAGCTAAATTTCTAACTGTCTTTAGTACTGCTTCAGCACATCAAAATGGACCCTGGAGGCAGGTGGTTTTGAGTCAGAGTTATAGTTTTATTGTGTTTATTCACTTCAGAGTCCCTTTTTCATGGAGGTGCTCTCCCTTTTCAGACAGAAGTAATAATAGGCTTTTCTGCATGTCCAATAAATCTGTACCAAAACCAGTTTGCTTCCAAAATAAGAGATTTTTATGCTGAGAACTTCTACCCTGAAGGTAAGATCATGTATTAACTGTGCAAGAGCTGCATTTTCTCTGCAAAGGGAATCCAGTGGATTGAACACCACAAAATACATCAGGTAACTTAGGGAGGTGGATGGATTTCTCCCTGCAACAGGGATCACCTGACTGAACAAGGTGCTGAAGTTCTGGGTGGCTGAGCTGGGTTGCCTTGCCAGTGCACGAGGAAGGTGGCATTTAGTGAGTGACTTGTGCCCTTTGTTTCAGAGTAGTATCTCAAATAGGTGGGATAAGTCACCCCCTGGAGGTGCCAGTCTCCCTGTTTCCTGGTAATGGAATTCTAGAATAGCCAGATACATTGTGCCAGCTGAGCAGCTGGAGCTTACTGTCCACCTTCAGAGGAGTGAAAAATCAATGGAAGTGTTTCTTTGGTCGTATTTTAGTTAATTTAGAAAACTTTGGTCAGACCAAACAATTAAACAACTAAACAAACAGGATATTCCACTGAAAGTTAAAGGAATCATAGAATGGTTTAGGTCAAAAGGCACCTTACAGATCACCCAGTTCCAACCCCCTGCCATAGGCAGGGACACTTTCCATTATCCCAAGTTGTTCCAAGCCCCGTCCAACCTGACCTTGAACACTTGTAGGGATGGGGCAGCCACAGCTTCTCTGGACAACGTAAAGGAAGAACCTAAACATGTCACAGAAGTAAGAATCAGAGAATATGCTGAGTTGGAAGGGACCCATCAGGATCATCGAGTGCAACTCCTGGCCATGCACAGAACACCCCAAGAATCACACCATGTGCCTGAGGACATTGTCCAAATGCTTCTTGAACTCAGTCAGGTTTGGTGTTGTAACCACCTCCCTGGGGAGTCTGTTCCAGCAGCCAACCACCCTCTGGGCAGTGATGCCCCCTTTTCCTGATATCCAACCTGAACCTGCCCCTCAGCTTCGTGCCATTTCCTTGAGTCCTGTTGCTGGTCATGAGAGTGAAATGCTCAGGGCCTGCCCCTCCTCTTCACCTCACGAGGAGGTGGAACTGCAGTGAGGTCTCCCCTCTGTCTCCTCTTCTCCAGCTGAAGACACCAGGTGCCCTCAGTGTCCTCACACGGCTTCAGATCAAGGCCCTTCCCCATCTTCACTGCCTTCCTTTGGACACTCTCTAATGGCTTCATATCTTCCTTAAATTGCTGTGCCCCAAACTGTCCCAATATCCCGGGTGAGGCCACCCCAGGGCAGAGCAGGGTGGGACAATCCCCTCCCTGATGCCCCTCAGGACAGGGTTGTCCCTCCTGGCTGCCAGGGCACTGCTGACTTATGGCCAACTGGCACCCACCAGCACCCCCAGGACCCTTTCTGCAGCTCCTCTCCAGCCTCTCACTCCTACACACAACCAGGGTTGTCCCATCCCAGTTGCGGAATCCGGCACTTCCCTTTGTTAAACTGGAGTAACAGGAGCTGCTCTCCTGTCTTACTCAAGGAAGGGATTGTCTTTCTGTTGAAGTGGTGATCAGTAGCACTTAGAGAGACAAAACAGAGATACAAAGGCCTGTAATACCTGTTTATAGCATATTGTTTACTATTTTCCTGTGAATTCAAAGTGTGAACCTCCTGTAAAAGAGGATCACTCCGATACAAGGTGCTGATATGTCCAGACTTTAAGATAGTGACATTGCAGCTCTTTTATTACCATTTTCTGTTGTGGTTCCTCTACTCAACCAGTGTTTTTTTCAGTACCAACCATCCCACTGCAAATTGCTATGGCAATAGAAATCCAGCACAGCAACAGTCCTTCCCAAGCATGTAAAGATTTATTTACCCACGTTACTCAACTGCATACTTTCTCATGAATATTTTTGGGGTATGTGTCTCAGAACAGAACGAGCTGAAAAATGGCATTCAATGTGAAATATATGGATGACAAAATGACAGGTCCTAGATGCCCAGTCATCCCATGGGGATTGACTTGCAGAAAGTAGGTATTCTACTTATTTCAGAAACTAAGGATCCTTCCAGTGACAACAGGCCACTCAGTCTCTGATGGACTACTATACTTTTTTTGGGAAACAGATCACTCTGGAGCCCAACATACTAATGGAGGGCAAGTCTACCCTGTCAATCAACTTGGCTCCCTGTTTTCTGTGGTCTGTGATTGACCGTATTAGTTAATTCCCAAGCCCTTTAGAGGAGGCAAAAATCAGCTCCTCTGTGATTGAAGCCTGAATTTGGTCCATTGCAGGATTTCTGTCAGTACAGGCTGGCCTCTGTATCATGTGTCCTCCAATTTACATCTTAGGAACCTCTGCCCAGCTGCCCTTTCTGCAGGAGCTTCTCAGAGCCTGGGGCTGCTCCCTGGTGTACCTGCATTTAGAATAGAAGTAGCATTAAGGGTAAAAAAAAAAAACCAATCAAAACCCACCCAAAACACCTTTTGGTGTGTTCAGACTTCTCCAAGTCCAAATGTTTAAACAGAAGAGTTGCCTTGTCGAAATTCTGCGCTGCTGCTAAAATGAGGATCCTCCAAAATACTCTGTTATATTTTAGATGGGCTTCCTCAGCACTACTCTAAGTTGTGTAAATCACCCCATATTGCCTGAATGCCACTACTGAATCACAGACCAAGGCTTCTCTTTGCTTAAAAACATTTTACCAGAGTTATCTTTAGGATGCTTTCGGTGCATACATGTGGGTGAAAATAGATAGAGCTGAATTAAGTGCGTTAGAGCTCTTGCTTTCCAATTAAATCAGCCATGTAATTTATCACTCTTTTATTCACAAACTCATATTTCAAACAAGTGATTTTTCATATTATCTTTTAATTAAAGCTGATTTACATTCCCGTGGAAGCTCTTAAAACGAACTACCATTATCATAAGTCCATAATCAATCACTTGTGGTTGTATGAACAGACCAGTAACTGCAGATTTTTTTCCCACAACTATTTATTAAGGAACACTTGTTAAATTTCCCTGTTTACGAGCAATTCTCTGTTCTGACAATGAATCTCAGAAATCAATCTGAGTTTAAACATTTGTAATTTACAGCCCAGTCACAGAGCAGTGATGGTGGCCTGTGTATTTACTGAAAGTGGATTTATACCATACTTAAACACACTTTGGAACAAAGAATGGAATAATTATGTGACTTGATTTTCTGCTGTGAAAATATCTTCTGGGAGGAATAGAGGAAGCTTTCCATGAAGCTTTGAAGAGGTGTGGAGTGAAAGAAGCAGCTGGTTTTGGGGTGCAATGTAAAATGGCATGGAGAATCATAATCTAAAGGGCAATATCAGCTGCATTTCACTGTGCTTGTAGTAAAGCTCCATCAAACAGAAAAGAAAGGCTTTTTAACAAGTTGGTTAATACAAAAGAGCATTTATAGAAGCCCAAGTCCAGCAACTTCCTCAATAGTGTGTCCTGAATGAGTGTTTCTTCATTGTCCTGTTGGGTTGCTGATAAGCCCGGTGAAACATTCCTGCATGGAGCAATGCAAATGAATAAAATATAAATCACTGACATATTCATGGCAGCAAATATCCTACCTGTTCTGCCTCCAGCATTACTGGACCTGGCTGGCCTATTTGGAGAGTCCAGTCTGTTCATCAACCATGGTTTTTGCTTTCTCACCATCTTTGAAAGATGTCAACAGGTAGTAACTTCTAATGAATTATTAATTTGGCTTCTCACCTTCTGCACTACCCTCAGGTGGGTTAACTGGGCTGCTTGTGGCCTGAAGGCAGTTGGATCATCCCTATATGTGATAACTATGTCACAGTCATGGGCCAGTGAAGCTCATGAGTCACCAAGACAGGTGTGAAAGGCTGACAGAAAGTGTAGGCTCTTTTTTAATTTCTATTTCCTGGGTTGTATTTCAGGTGTCAGCTGAAGTTGCTCCTTAAAACACAAAAATATGTCATTTTTATATTCTTGATGTCACTAACCCGGTGAAAGGTTTAGCCACAGAATCTTAATGTGTTAAAAAATTCTGGTCCTATCTCCTCTAACCTCAGCACTGCTGGGGCTCTTGGTGAGGTGATTATATGTAGTTTGTAGGCCAGATGCAGCCAGGTACCATCTTCTCTTTCATGGTACTCCAGACATAGGACATTTCTGGCTCAAGCTTATTTTTTGGATGCTTTTTGTATTGCACTGGCATTGGCTGAATTTCTTTCCATCGCTTTTTTTCATCACCACAATAAATTGACAGTAATGTGAAGATGGATGAATGAGTTTGATTCCAGGAGAAAAGCTAATCTGGCCATATGTGCCAGAGACTGTCAAGTGTTTGAGAGAATTATGAATATTTTAGTGCAAAAGCAGCAATTTATCATGCAGAGTTGTGCCAGGGGAGGCTTAGATGGGAGTCAAGTGCTGGAAAAGGCTTCCTAGAGGGGGTAGTTGATGCTCCAAGACTGTCAGTCTTTAAAAGGCATCTGGACAATGCCCTTACCATGACTGTTGGTCAGCTCTGAATTGGTCATGCAGTTGGATTAGATGGTCACTGTAGATCCCTTCCAAATTAATATTTGATAATTTATACAACAATATTTTTAATGTAATTTGGAAAAGGTAAAGTTTTGTTAATCACAGAATGGTTTGGGTTGGAAGGGACCTTCAAGATCATCCAGTCCCACCC
>JAWWLV010000088.1:3179252-3209755 GCA_035041135.1 Platyrinchus mystaceus
TGGAGGTATTTAAGAAGAGACTGGATGTGGCACTGAGTGCCATGGTCTAGTAACTGTGGTGGTAGTGGATCAAGGGTCGGACTTGATGATCTCAGAGGTCCTTTCCAACCCATCTGATTCTATGATTCTATGATTCTATGAATATCCAACCTAAAGCTCCCACTCAGCTTCATGCCATTCCCTCGGGTCCTGTCACTGGTTAGGGAAAGAAGAGATCAATGCCTGTCCCTCTGCTTCCCCTCATGAGGAATTTGTAGCCAGAGGTGAGGGTCAAGGTCTTAAACATGAGTTTGGAGAGAATTGCGGGAGGATGGTAAGCAGGACATCCTTGATGATGCCTGTTGCTCCCCATAGACATCCAGGGAGTCAGATGATGCCACCCTGTCATCACATCCATCTTCTCCAACAGCTCCACTCCTCTTGATGCTTAGAGGACAAGTTTCCCAGGGTTGGGAAGAAGCCAGTGAGGTGGTACCACAGCCTTGGGTGAAGACAAGGGGAATGGGGAGGGTAGGGAAACAGCAGGGCCAGGAGTTTAGGGAGGAGCCAGAGAGAGGAACCAGAGCTGGGAATGTTCAGGAGCCTCACAGTGTCTGTCACAGGCACCTTCAGGTGTGGAGGTAGGAGGAGAGCAAAAGTTCAGAAAAGGCCAAATCATTCCCTCCATCCCCCAAGGAGATGCTGGGGCATGTGTTTACAGCTTAAAAAGAGGATGGAGGAAATGGAAAAAGCTCTGAGTGATTTCAGTGAATCAGGCCCAAAGGCAGTTTTAGAGAGGTATCAGATGCAATGAACTTCAAAAGGAGCATTTAGGAGGTGCACATTAGGCACAGCTTTGGCCCCAAGCGCTTTGCAGTGTGATCCAGAAGCTTTATTGCCTCTATAGGCTCACAGGCAAGGCTGGATATTGTTATAACCCAGCACAGGGTGGACTTTTATGTGCACCTTGTTGGGAAGGGGCCAGTTCTCCCAGAACAGATCCACAACAACAAGTCCCTTCGGCAAAAACTTGGCTCTTACCACTCTGTTATTTTTATTGGTTTCCTAAAATACTGAGCACTTCAGAGCAGAAACAGATGGGCAAAGATGCCCATCACTACAAGCTCTCATTTTAATGTTAAATATAATGCACATTTTGGAGAATGAGTAGAATAGCCAGCTTGGAAGTTGCAAAGGACATTTCTTTGCAGGAACATAACAACATCTGTGTGCCTTTGCTGCTATATCATTTTATCCTTTTAACTACCTGGTTTGTCTTTTTTTAATTTACTTTAAGCCAAAAACTACAGGATTTTACATTGAAGGCTTAAAGGTCAGAGAACTACTAACAGACAAAGCTAATTTATACCCTATAAATATAACCTTAAAATGGGAGCTCTGAAACAGGATGCAGTTTAGCCTTTAGGCACTTAATTTTCCCCAGAAATCTTTCTAAAGCTGGAATGGTTATAAGGTATTACCAAGGTTCATGACCTTTGCTGAGAAATCTGCATCCAATTTGAAGCAAACCTGGACTGTTCAACAGGTTTGCAAGAAACTGGAGTACAACTCAACAGAAAGTTCATTGATTCTTATTAACATTCCCCAAAAGGGAACCCATCTCTAAAGGAAATTCTAGTAAACCCTTTGTGCTAAAAATCAAAGAAAATGGCAACACCAAAACCAGGTGAGTATAACTATAACTTACATGTTCCAGACTTCCTGCTTTTAACTTTGGGATTCAAAGGTTCATGGTGAAGTTTGAATATTTCATATTATTACTTATTAATCCACTACAGTAACATGTCTTTGGAAGTTCAAGAAAACTATATTCTTATTCTGGGCAATACAGAGAGTTGACAACCATTTCCAGACAATTCAAGGCAAAAGATCTGTCATTTCCTCTGCTGAGATAGAGGACATACAAAGATGAAGTGAAGTCTCACAGGGTCTCACAGAAAAACCTGTGTTAGATTTTGGAGTTATCTCCTAGTCTGGTATGTTAAATCCACTGGGTCGTTGTCAGCTTGAGTGTTTGTAGGAAGGCCAACATGTAGGTCTGTTGTCACTGCCTATAATATGGGAATTCTGATATTTTCAGGAAGGATTGGGCTTAATTGTCACCTGGTGTAGGTAGATCCAACATTTCTGGTGGTGCAGCAGCCTCAGACTAAGCATCAGCAAATCCACAGGGGTAATAAGACCTCAAATTCCACTCAGTCAAAAAGCCCAAGAAGAAACTCAGGGCATCTCCACTGAAACCTGGGCTGGATTGTGGCCCCATCACACCTTGAGTGTCTTTGTTTGCTAAAGCAAAGGCATCAAGATTTCACACAGGATCAGGGATGGGACAATATTAGCCACATTCAGGCATCTTATCTGTGATTGCTTCTTGCTGAACCACCAGCTGGTGCCAGTGAATGCTGCAATTCCAAGTGCTTGAAGCCGTCAGAGCACTCACAGTGCTGAGATACTTCAAGGACTGATCAGTTGGGACTCTTCTCATTAATTGGTTTTGTGACGTGTTTTTAAACAGCTCTTTGCCTGGTCCTGGCTGTTCTCCCTCTGAAGTGGAAGTTCAGCTCTCACAGACAAACACAGCAGCCTTGTCCTCTTGCACAGTGCTCTTGTGTCTCCAGGCAATGTTACAGAGTGCCAGGCAGCTACAAAAACAGAGTTCTTGACTTCACACCAGCAAAGCAGGCAGCCTATGATGGCTTTGTTCTGTTCCTGACCCTTCCAGGAGTGCTGTGCTGGGATCTCACCAGCCTGAAGGCTGCAGCAGAGCTTTTCCCCATTACGATATGACAGGTCAAGCTCCAGAGTCCATAATAATGCTGTGAAGGATTTCAGAGAATCACAGGATCGTAGAATGGGTTGGGTTGGAAGGGACCTTAAAGATCATCTAGTCCCAATCTCCCTGCCACGGTTTGGCAGTTCAGATTTAAAGATCTAATTTAGGGTGAGCTGAGCAGGTCTGCAGGCTGCACTGAGAGCAACTCCACTACAACCAATACAACCAGAGCCCAGGTTCGAGTTGGTGCAACCTGACTGGCATCAAAAGATCTTTAGGAGTGAAGTGGCAATAAAGAGGAACTGGATAAAACACCTGTCTCTAATCTACATGCCTAATATCTTTTAATCCTAAAGTAAATCTCCTTAAGGGATTTCAAGGGGCTGAATAAGGACCACTTGAGCATCAGAGCTGCCTTTTAGAAGCTGTACAGTCAACACATGGAAAATTCATTCTGAACTCACTGGGTGCTTCTGGTCCAGCTCTCATACAAGTGGCCATTTGCAGGGCATCACTTTCCACTTAGAGGGGGAAAGTGAGGTGTGAGTGAGGCAGTTCTGTGCTTATCCAAGTGAAAATTTGAGCATCTAAACAGTGACAGTGAGCTGAACTGCACTTGGTTCAGGGATTGATTTTTTCACATCTCAGCACTGCTGCTCCTAAATTCCCTGCACTCTCACTGCACACAAAAATTGATGCTCTGCTCTTTCTCACCCATTGTGTACCAAAACTCTGTGAAAGTGCTGGCTGTAGGAAGGAGCTAAGCAATGTCCTATAACAAACCCTACAGTGCTCTATTACCTGTTACAGTGCTGGTTTTGTCCCTGGACTGAGGCTGTGAAGGGGCTGTGCAGTGTTTTGTTCATGCTCTAAGAGCTGATTCTCTCTCATATACTCTTCCATTTGCATTGTTTAGTTGGTTTCCTACCATTTCAGCAGCAGGAATGGTGTTATTGGAATGTGTAATGCAATCCTTGTAACTGAGGACAAAACTGGGAGAGGGGAGGTCTTGGAAGCCAAGCCCTGAAATCTGTAGGTGTCTCCTTGATCAGCAGCTTCCCAAAAGAGAGAGGTTCATTTTGCTGTCATAAATACATCCATTCCAAGGGCTTTCCCTGTGACTTTTCCTCACTGTGTGTTTTCCTGTGGCATTTAGTAGTTTACAGTGACCTTGTATATGGTAATGGTGGCTTCAGTTTGTCATTGCAGCTGACAGTCCACCTTCCAAGGAGGAGGAGAAGGCAAAATGCAAGTCACCCTTATACCCAGAGCTTTGATGAAGTGAAACTCTGTGATGTGTACAGGACATGGAAGAAATCAGTTTTGCTTGAAAGGAAAGGCTGGCAGTTTTTTCACCATGGATAAAATGCTAATGGGGAGAGACTCATACGACATGAGCTGGTATTTCTGTTAGTCCCAGGATTTTTAGATCTGGCAGATGTTGAGGTATCTCAGTGTAACAGACCTTTAGTGCAGGGAATATTTCAGGAAGGAGTAAGGAAGCACTAATTGAGCTGGAGGAATTGTAAATTCACACCCAACACCCTGTTTTTGTAGCACTCTTCATTTTCACATGAGATATGTGATGCTGAGGTGTCCTGCCAAACAAAGAACATTCCCAAAGAAATTCAGCCTTTTACTCACTTTTGGCCTGACAAGGACATTTTTCTGTGGTTCATGTAAGTACAAAATGCTGTTTTCCTGCAAGAGGCACTTGGGAGAAAAAAGGCAGGTTGTTTTCAGCTTATGACAAGTGGATTTCCCACCTGGGTAAGTACAGTGTAATTGTGTGTTGGATGCCAGAGAAACAAAGGATTTGCACTTAAAGGTATTGTGGGAGGGATTAGTGCATCCAAGCTGAGGCTGGAGGCACCGTGGCCTTCTGGAATTAACACACAAAGCGACAAATGGTGACTTGATCCCATTTGTTCTTTTTCCATTTATTATTCCACGGACCTGACCAACAGATAAGCAAGTATTGATTTAATCCAGCACTCATTATGCCTGAAATCTGTGCATTGTAGAGGCATGAAAAGATGCCATATGTGTCCTTCCTGACTTTGTGACCCCTCTGAAGTTCTATGCTTTGCACGTGCATCTTTCAGTCAATTTATTACAATCACATTTTATAGATGTGGAACCCAACACAAGATCAAAGTGCTTGAACAAACTGTCTTGTGTTGATTCTGGTAACAGAGAAACTGCAAATATATCAGAAAGGATGTGGGTGAGTACCACCTCAAACTGCTTGCAATGAAGAAATCACTCAACAAACACATAACGATGGAGCTTGAATAGAACTGGAAATTAGAGGTCCATCAAAACTGAACTGCTTCTGTTAATATTAATTTTGGAATAGGCCAGGTTGGACGGGGCCCTGAGCAACCTGATCTAGTGGAAGGCCCCACCATGGCAGGGGGATTGGGACTAGATGATTTTGGAGGTCCCTTCCAATCATTCCATGATTCTGTGTTTGTAAGTGCTGTTTGCAGCAGCATTTGAAGCTGACTCCCCTCCCCCCTGTCCAGCACATCACCTGCTTTAGGAACACAGATGTGCTACAGTGGCAAAGGTGGGTAAGAAATCAAAATCTGGTTTTGTTGGAATTATGAATTTACCATGGATGCTGACACAAACTACTAAATTCTAAATTCTTTTGGGATCATGTTGTCTCTGTTACAGAGGCCTTGCCATGGCCATCCCTGTTCTGGCAGTGGTCACTGGTGCTTCAGAGTGTCAAAACCGTGTCCAAAACAGAAGAGGTCAAGGCAAGCTCCACATCTTGCTGTGTCCACTGATCCAAAAAGTTTCAGCCAGCTGGAAAAAGGAAGGTAGTGATGGGCAGACAGCTCCTGAAATCCAGTTTTTGTCCTTCATAAGATGAGTAAATTCACTCTCTTTGGAGCCATTTTGTGTATTTTGCATGGCATTGGTTGTTTCTCCATGGAAACCTGGATTGTCCAGCTAACAAGTGATCCCTGCATCCTGTCATCTTGCTGCATGGCCTTTCCAGAGATGTTCAACCCTCTCTCTAATAAGGTTTTTAAGAGCAAGACCTCATGTTTTCTCCTGAAGGAGGTACCATGAACCCACGCTGCAGATGGGCTGCCCTACCCAGTGCCATGATGTGCAACTTTGACCTTGGGTCCACTTAGAGAAAAGGACTGAATTTCACCTGAGTCAGGTGGAAATGTTCTCTGCCCAGCTCCAAATGTGGGTACAAGGCAAAGTGACACCAAAGTGAATTCCTGCTGCAGTTTAAATCCCCAATTTGGATGCACTCTGACTGTTTGCAAGCGCACAGTAAATGGGCTGATGTCAAAAGGTGATAATGAGTGTGCCTACTCTGCTGAAGGTGGCTTGTTACCCATAATATGGGTGTTTTAAACCTGAGACAATATTAGTTAAGTTAAACATGTTGATTCAGTGGAATTTGGTATCCAGCAGAAGTGTATCTCTTCGGTGAAGCACTTCAAAAATAAATTAACAGCTTTTCTCTGACTCTCACGCTGACATTTCCTGCTCAGTAACAGCAAAATCCAAACAATAACATTCTGTTTTGTCAGAATGAAATACCTGGCACCAGTGCAGCCTGAAAAGACATTTTAAAATGTTTCCCTTAGGATGAAAATTCTAATTTTCAGCGACCTCATTCATATATTTTAATAATAACTTGCATGAAAATGAGAATATTGCAACAAGCCCTACATACAAAATCTCAGTTTACCTGGTGAACATGAATTTATTTGAATGCCATGATGGTATCTGATTTTATTAGTCACTCTGTGGAGAATATGACAAATGCTGCAGTCTGGCCAAGTTCTGTTAGAGATGATGGGCTTCTCTCTGCTCAGTCTGCTCAGTGTCTTCAATGTGCTACAGAGATGCACAGAATTAGAGGCTCTGACCTAATTTGGTCTATTCCACCTGGGCTGCACATCCATGCATTTGAGCTCAGGGAGAGATTTAGCAATTTATCAGTGTCAATTAGGGATAGTGTTGCAATACCTATTTCCATCGTTTTGGACTAAAATGTTGTGAGATTTGCACAACTCTCAACCTCAATTCAGCTCTGAGTGAAAACTCACAATCTGCTCCAAGGCCCAGATGCTTCCCCTGCCTTTGGCACCGTGAATTCCTTTAACTGCTTAAAATACTTCCCATGTTCTCACAGACATTTGCAACTTGCTGAAAGTTTGTCGAAATCTGAGCATCCCAGAATGCTCAGATAGTCCTTAAATAATCCCTATTTAACCCGAAGAGCAGATTTCCATGAGCTCCAGAGGACTCCAGGGCACAATTCAATTGCCTGAACTGAGGCATCTGATGCCACTACCCTCCCTGGGGATCTGTGGTGGCTCCAGAGAGGAGACAGAATTTAGGAGACGCAGCAGAGGCTCCAGAGGCTGGGCAGGATCCACCCACAGTGCCTGAGATTACAGTGGATGCTGAGATGTTTAGGCAGCTGAACTGGAAGTTGAGTAGGGCTGTGCATTTCAGTTCTTGCCACGTTTGCTTGTTAAAACATTTTTGAAAAGGTCCTTTCCCTCCCATCTCGTCTTTTCTCTTAATTTGCTCATGTGGAGCTTGTGCAGCCAAATTTTCTTTTATGCATCCTGTAACAGTGAGATTTATTTTCAGAACCTGTAACTAGATCTGGCTGGGAACAAAGATGTTTGGGAGCAGCTTTACACTGAAGGGTATTTTTCGGGTTTGCTTTTGGTTTTGTTTTCTTAAATTGTCGGTAGGATCAAACCAAACCCCAGAACGGGGATGTATGATGGTTGAAAATTGAGAAACATGGTTTTGACTCATAATTATGTGACTCATCTGTAATTCTCTGGAAGTTCAGAGCAAGTGAGGTGGCAGCTCTGCCACCTATTCTGGTTCACCCAGTTAGTTTGCCTGATTTCTTTTATTTGTTGTGATAGTTAATTAGCGGCAGAGAGACTCTTCCAGGGCATGATTAATTCTTCCCCTTCTCATTTTAGCATCAACTGAACCACTCCTTGGAAATAGAAGTCTCTTTCCATTGCCTGGGAAACTCATTTGAGTCAGAGTCTAAAGTTAGGGTCGAGAAATGTCCTCTAAGTGACCTGAGCAGGGTTTTCCAGGGGGTCAGTGGCAGAGGAAGGAGTGAAACTTGTGTCTCCTGCAATTCCAATGTTCTTTATCATCCCTTTGGCTTGAAACCAGCCAAACTTGTACATACAGCATGATCAAGACTCTTAGAGGTATCTTTCCCATGGCAATTCTTGTCTGGAGAGTGAAAATCAGATAGGAGGTGGGGCTTAATTAATTAATTAATTAATTAATGTAAAATGCCAGGATCAGATGATGGAAGCAAGTCAGTGGAAAAACAAAGAGGGGGATTCCATTCAGGAATGGAGTCTGATTGTAGGTGATATCAACATATGTGTAAAAGATAACAAATACAAGGCAGTTTCAGTTCATTAATAATGGATGCACACTCTCCAAACCACAGCGTCATGGGAAAATTAACAAATATGAAAACAGACTCATCAGGAGTGTTGCTGTAATTGAGTAAAGGATCCCGTAGTTCATCTCAAACACATAACTAATTCAGAAAGCACGAGTCATAGTCAGGCACTGCAGAAGATGTGATAAGCACAGATATTTGTGCACTCAGACTTATTACTGGGCTGAGTCTTTCCATTTGAACACACTGAGTTATCACCTCGTTCCTCAAAGGTAACATTCACGCCTTCTTAACCACGGCTGCTTAAGCAAGAGTCGATGTTGAGGTGATTCATCAAAGGAAAAGGGATTGTTTGTATTACTTGCTGCCTTTTTCCCAGGCTGGCCCTACAGCCCAGAACAACTTGTCAAGTGTTGGATTTGGGATAACAGTGAATTCCCTTTTCACTTGTAAAACTCTAGGCTCAATTTCCAAAGTGATTTACATGGAATCATAGAATCACAGGATGGTTTGGGTTAGAAGGGACCTTGGATGGAGTTCCAACCCCCCTGCTATAGGCAGGGACACCTTCCACTAGACCAGGTTGCTCAGAACCCCATCCTTGGACCCTTCCAGGGATGGAGCATCCACATCTTCTCTGGGCAACCTGTGCCATGGCCTCACCATCCTAATTTCACCCTAATATCTTATCTAAATCTGCCCTCTTTCAGTTTAAAGCTATTCCCTCCTGTCCTATCCCTGGGACTTACATTCCTGGGACCAGAGCAGTGTGAGGTATGCAGGCAGGCTGGGTGACTTGCTCCCAGTGAAATCCATTGCAGTCCCATGAAGGGTTTGCACACTCTGCCCAGGCACTCCCTGTATCACCCAGCACCTCCACTGGGAGGGTCAACCCCTGGTTTGCCTCCAGGCTCTCACACCTCCCCTTCTGACCATTCCCAGAGCCACCCCATGTTTTAAAAATGGAAGAACTGGGCTAAAATCCCTCGCAGGGGAGGTGTGTTTGGATCTGTATCCCATCACCTCTCACAGGAGGACAAGGTAAGTGGCAAGGCCATGCCTGGGGCAGCACTTCTGTGCCTCTGGTTGCAGTTGTATCACTGTGCAGCCGAGACCCATCACTCCTTAAGAGCAAACTGAATTTCTCCAGCCATGACACTGCTGTGGGAAATAGGCCTCTAATACCTGGTAGATTTTAAAGTGATCAGCTCACTGCCCTACATTCCTCAGTGCCTAGGTTTGGGAATGATACTGTGAGATGAGCCAGCAAGAGCTACCCTGGAGGAAGATGGGCTCTGTTTCATGCTTAAATTACTAATTAAATTACTGCTATTCCTTCAGGCTTAAATATCTAGAATCATAGAATCATTAATGTTGGAAAAGACCTCCAAGATCATCAAGTCCTTCCTATTGCAATCTCTCTCTTCCCAGTCATATAGAGAGTTACCAGTGCTGTAGGTTCCACTGGAGAAAGTGAATTGTGAACTGGTCTTGAAATTGCTTAGAAGGTGTTGCCCTCAACATTTATAGGTTCCTGGAGGGATTTTTCTAAGTTATCTTTCTCTGACTTGAAGTTCTACAGAGGCTTTGCACAGTCAGCAACCAAGATTGAATCCTGTCCAGTCCAAATTCCCACCACTTGTGAGAACATTAGAACGACCTAATTGCAGTTCAAGGCCATCAGGCAGAGTCTTGTCCAGATGAGAAAGAGCAAAAAGTCTTAAAAAATGCCTTGATAAGGTCAAATCTTTATCTGCTGGAAATTAGCACAGCTTGATTATTACTTACATGCTTTGAGTGTCAAATACCAGCTGAGACCTGATCCTTTAGCTGGAGGCTCCCTGTTCTGGCTTTCTCTGGCTATTAGCAGTTTGAGTGTCATGCTGAGCAAATCCAGCTAATGAAAGCATCTCTCTCTGGAGGGGGTGATGCCTTTCTGCTGAAAGAAACATGTTCCTGTGCACAGAGATACCCACCCTTATTGCTTCCTGATGTCTGGGTGAAATGGGTTCACCTGCTCCAGGGCAGGCAGTTTCCTGAGCCACTCATGCATTTGCAAATGCTTCAGGTGGAGGGACAGCAATAAAATGCAGCCAGGGGCATTCCCTGGGAAGGAAATGAGCTGCCACCACCCCTGCGTGCTCTGCATGAAGTGGGACACCTGGACAGATCCCTGTCCCCACTGAGGGGATGTTACAAACCAGCCAGTGCTTCCCTAGGGAATTATTTTTTTTTTTAAATGTTGGAATCAGAAATGTTGAATCAGAAACAGAAGACTTTTTTCTTCACACAGCCCTTGTCCTTGTGATATCTTCCCATTAACCGTATTTTTTTCATGATCCTGAATCGACCCATGTAGAAAGACGCAGAAATTGTCCACTGCCACCATTGAATCTGAGATACAACTTGGTCTGAATTTCCCAGCTCATCTTGTTGATTTCAACTTAATTGATGAGATCAGTCAATCATGCCATTGGATGCAAAAAATGCTAATACATGTAATCTACTGGTTTTCAAGTATTAACCCACAGGGACAGCTGAAAACCCCAAATAACTGCTCTATCCACCTGAAATTGCTCCTCCAATCTTGCAATGACCTTGCAGTGTGTTTTCTCCTCACCCCTGCTCTGGACTGGTGTTGTGCATGGTTCCTCACCTGCTCTTACAGTGTTTTTGGGGAGAAATCAAATGTTTTATGGGCAAAGAACCAGGCATCCTGTAATCACATTTCCTACTGAGTGGGAAAGGCTGGAGCAATGTGCCATGGAAGGTGTCTGAAAGGAGGGAAATACCAGCTGGTGACCATCACAATTAATGTACCACTGGGACCACAATAATTAGGAGGTACCATACGACAACACAGCACTGTCATCAAATGGCTTCTGGTTTAATTTCATAAGTGGTTCCACTTTGTCACTTTAGTGGAGTGGCTCAGAAAAATTAAGGAAGGGATTACATAATGACTTCTTCTCTCTTACCCCCACTCTCTGCTAGTAATGCAACTTTGAAGTGGGCCAGAAGAGAATGACTGGAGGTCTCATATTTTACTGATTTATTTTATTTGTTCCTACACCTTAGCCTCCAAGGCTCTTACTTTATCATAGAAATATGTTCCAGATTGCTTTTTTGTTCAAGGGTAGACTGAGTATTTTTTGTTGTATTAGGCTGTTCTTGTGTGGGCCTTTGCAATCTTTGATTTGTGATCCAATATTGCAGATAATGAGTCCTGCTCACACTGTGACTTGGCAATGGTTGCGATTTTGCTAAAACACCTTCCAACCCCTCCCAGTTTTCCTGAGCTGGCTCAGTCATTGAAATCACCTTTTGTTTACACGCTCTCCCTGAAACAAAGAAAAGACCAGGGTGACCATAAAGCTGCCAGCTCCAGTTATTCAACCCCGTGCCTCTTCCACAGAAGGTGTTCATTCTTTTTTTAAATATATTTTTATTATGTTGTGGTTTACATCCACGAAGCCTGAATTGTACTGTTGAGCTGCCCCACTGAATAGAGCAAAAATTAAAAACCACCTGTTATCTGTGGTTGCACAATTTTTTTCTGGCCTCTCCTGGACACCTGCACTCCAACTTTGACTCTCTCCTGGAGCATTGCCCGATGATCAGCATCGATGTCCATCTCTCTTCTGGCTTTTGGGCCTGGAGAATTGTTGTTCAATGGCCTTAAAATAAGTTGTGAAATGGATTTTTGGTCATTATAGCCCCAAAGCTCTCTTTGGTGACCAGATACAACAGGTACATGAACAACTTCTGTAGGGTTTTCCCACTGCAAGGGGTTCCACACACCAGGCTCCTCTTCAGCCTCGAGTTGTTGGGCTGCACACAGAAAAAACTCAGGGAATTTGAACTGTTAATGTTAAGGCATTTTTAAAATTTATGACTACTCAGTTACTTGATTTTCCATGACTTCTGCTGAGCTCAGAGAGGCCACAGAGCAGCTTTGGTGGCCACATCTTCTCATGGTCTTCATGGTGCCTCGGGGGGAATAACAGCAGTAGGTCTACAAGGAAGCTGTGAAAACTTCCCTCAGCTCAGCAGTTTCCCTGAAATTCTGCTTTCTAGCAGTCATCTCAAGGGAAGGGAGATGACTTTTGGTGACTCACTGTGAAGAGACTCTCAAGGAATCCCATGAAATGGTCTTTGAAGAGCTGGGAGGATCCAACAGCTGCAACGGAAAATGAGCGCGTTTAGCTTTGATGTGTTTGATGCAGGACCAGTAATTTCATTTTTGGCATTATTATGGCAGCAAAACATGTATTAACAGGCCCTAATTTATTTTAAAAAGGAGAGCAAGAACATTTACTGTCTTCCTGGTAATGCAATTGGCCTGTTCCATGATCATCTATCAGGCATGACAGCATCTCCTATTTCTCTGCAGATTTGTTATTTAAGTGAATTTTCCGTAGGTGCAGAAGGGGAGGGGGTGTTTTTTCTTTTAGTGTACACCTATAATTTATTTAGAACGGATCACTTTCCTGCAGGGAAGTAAAAATAAAATCTTTGTTTCTCCTCTGTGACAGGATCAGAGTTTTGCAAAGACAGTCTCGTTTCTTGTCTCCTTAGAGACAGAGTTGGCACAGTGGGACCTTCTGTGCCCCTCTGAGCATCACTGAAATTACCACACAGTAAGACTTTGATCAGTAGAGCCATAACTAGGGTTTAGAAGCATTTTCCCTGGACCTAAATATTAACAAAGGCTATTCCAGTTTCTGACATGTCTTTCTCTTGGGAGGGAGGGTGAGGCAGAGGGCTTAGGGACCATTTAGAATCACAGAATCATTAGGGCTGGAAAGGACCTCCAAGATCATCGGGTCCAACCATTAACCCAACACCACTAAACCATGTCCACAAGTGCCACATCCATGTTTTGAACACTCCCATGGATGGTGACTCCATCACTGCTCTGGGCAATCTGTTCCAACACTTGACAACCCTTTCAGTAAAGAACTGCCCCCAGATCCTGCTCACTCAGGCTCAATTACCAAGCTAAATTCCCATAAAGCCTGACAAGACTTCACTAATTTTCTCTCCTGCTTTTCACTTTCCCGGTGTTCCTGCACAAAGACATGGAGTAAAATATTTGTGCAATGAGTGGTAAAATTCCCACTGACTCCAGCAGGGCCAGGATTTCATGTTAGACCTAATATTGCCTCTAATTTCCCCCCTTATTAAATTAATGTGCTGAACTGTTCTCAGTGGTGTATTGAGAAAGAACAGTTCTTTCCACTGCAGGAAATGGCAACTTCAGTCCTACGTCCTGCACTATTTATAGGAGACCCACATCCTCTGTCCTGCTAGTGGAGCCCTTTTAATGCTGGTGAACTCCTGTGACTTCTTACCAATGGGAATCTCTTTCTACTTGCTCCTCAAGCTGCTGGAAAGGATTAGCCCATAATTAAATTTCTTCAGTGAAAAGCTTTCTTCATTGTATAAAAGAAATGCACCTTTTTGAGAAGGGATCACTTTGCTGCTCCTCTACCATGAACCTACAGATACTAAATCAGAATAATTATGCAGTGATGTACTGTACACTTACATTTTTTTGCCAAACAAAGTGAATTAACAGGTTTAATTTTCTTTTGTGGCACCCAGTTAGGCTGGTTGGTGTTATCTGGGAACCTTGCCTAGAGGTAGCATGTAAGACATTTTGCATCTGTCAAATAACAAAATACCTACAAACAAACTCATCCCCCTTCGTTATCTCTATCTGAGCTCCTGAAGAGAATGTGTTCAGAATAAATATCCAGAAATCTGACAAAGAACACGAGAAGCCTCAGCACTAACCACTGAAAACAGGGGAATTCTACAGGTTTCTTCCTACCTTTCTTTCCCCTCCAGCAGGTAAAATATTTATTGCTCAGCAATTGCAGAAAGGGTGTTTTGCATCCCTAACTTCTCTTTCCCTTGGCATGGATTAAGAGGGCAGCAGAATTATAGGCAATTTTAATGAGCCAGGAGGCCGTAATTTATAGATCTGCCTTGAGAGATGCAGACCTGCCATCTGCACTGCGCTTTGCTGGGTGTGAAACTTGGCTCAGGAAACCTGATTTCACACTGCTTAAAGGCAAGCAGCTTCCTCCTGCTACCTCGTGGCACCGAGTCAGCCTGGTTCTTCATCTGCTGCTCTCAGGTGCTGCCCTCAGAGCACACCTTGAGACTGCAGGTACAGTAACACCTCCATCAGCGTCAGTCCCTGGGACCCTGCATGAATTTTTCATGTACAGTTAACAGAATCCATTCTGTTTAACCTGTGTGTGGTGAGAGAGGTAGAGAATCATAGAATATCCTGAACTGGAAGGGACCAGCAAAGATCACTGAGTCCAGCTCCTGGCCCTGCACAGAACAACCCCAGAATCACACCTTGTCCAAGTGCTTCTTGGACTCCAGAGACTGAGAGATGTTGTCCTGATGTCACCTGGGTGGCAAATGGCCATAAAAATGCAGCCAGCCTTGCTGGTTTCTCAGAAAAAGAGGATACCACAAGCTCATGTTGCATTTCAGTTGGTTTAATTCTATATTAGGTGTTGGTGGATAAAAGGCAGGCCATGCTTGCAGTGTAAGGGAGTCCAGATCTGTCCATATCATCAGTTTAAACTTTGCTCACCTGAGTTGTCGTCCAAGTAGGCAACACTTGGGCAGAGAGGTCAGGAACCTCCCAGCAAATGTTCTGTGGACTGTGTTGGCCTCATTGCAATTTATTTGTGTGACAATGTGTTTCTGAGGTCCCATGCACCAGCACTCAGCTGTGCTGGATATCTGCCCTCAAAATCTTAAAATAATAGAATCTCTAGGATTGGAAAAGACCTCTAAGGTCATCAAGTCCAACCATTAACCAGCACTGCCAAGTCCACCACTAAATTGTGTTCCCACGTGCCACACTGACGTGTTTTTTGAACAGTTCCAGGCATGACAATTCCATCACTTCCCTGGGCAGTCTGTTCCGATGCCTGACCACCCTTTCAGTGAGGAAAATGTTCCTAATATCCAATCTAAACCTCTCGTGGCACAACTGGAGGCCATTTCCTCTCATCCTGTCACTGGTTACCTGGGAGAAGAGAATGGCTTCCACCTGGCTGTGCTTTGTAGACACATCTAATTTCCAAGGAAAAAAAAAAAACTGTTCTGATTTCCTTCTAAAGGAGTATTAATACCACATTCAGCTTTTTTAGTGCTGTGGCCTTTGCTTTTGTCTAATGTTTGAAGGGCCACTGGAAGCCAATTCACCCTGGGATGGAGCACGATCCCAAGGGAGCTGCCAGCAGAAACACAGCTATGCCAAGAAAGGAGCCTGTTAGGCTTCTGCTCTGTGGGGTCTCTGGGGCATTTGTGTCCTGGGAGGCTTGCTGTTACCTGATACTGCTGGGAAAAAAGTATGGAAAAACCAACAACCTCCATCCTAGGAGCTGTGTGGAGCTATACCATAACAAAAGTCCTTACTCTTAGGTAAGCACTCATTTTCCAGCAGGTGAATTGGTAGCTCTGCAAAGCCCAGATTGCTCCTGGCTCAGCCATTTCCCTGCGTGGGCAGGTTTCCATCCCACAAGAAGGAAGTGCATCTTTCCCATTCCTCCACATGGTCTGTATGCAAGGAGAGGCTGTGCTGGGATCAGGCATGGGGGTGACTTCACCCTTTCTCTTGCAGCACTCACAGAGCAGAAACCAATGGTGTGCCACGCTATATTATCCCAATTATCCCATGAGGTTTTTTTCCCCAAACCTCAAGCTGCACTCTGTCTTTCTCTTTAGCACTGGAGGGAGATGGTACTCCATAATCAATCTGCTCCTTTAAAAAGAAGTTTTCCATGAGCTCTGTGGGGTCTCTGGCATGTTTTCTGTAGTCTGTATTTATTCTTCCTTTGTGCCTGCAGCTTCAGTTGGAGATAATTGCTCTTTTTTGTCATCGTGCAAGGTGAGCTGGCTCCCCAGTGTGCTTGAGGACCTTCAAAAATCTTCCCATCTATTCCAGAAGCAAGACAGAATGAATTGCAAAATACTTGCCTGCCACCCCCAGCAAAATCTGAGCACAGGAAATATGAAATGACAGATTATTCAACCCCTACACAGGCCTATTAAAGGGGAAAAACACAACTCAGCAGCAAAGGCTGTGTTTATGTTGTTATAGCTGGGGAAGGGTTGCTTGAAAAAGGACTTCAGCATCATCTAATATTTGGAAGTTGATAGTTGCACTGGGACTGGCTTAGAACAATGCCCTTCTGTTGAAGGGAAACTTTGGTCTCCCTGGAATTGCAGCTTACGTTGGGCAGCAGGAGGGAGCGGCGGGGGAATCGTCCTGCCTTGCTCCCAGCCGAGTTTCATCCCCCAGCTGGAGATCCTGGTGCCAGTCAGTGGCAGCTCTGGGAACAGCTGGCAAAGAGGCATCCCGTGGTCATATGGATAAATGCACCCCAGGACTGGGCTGAGTCAATTGGATTTTGAAAGTAATGCCAAAATGTTCAGTTAGTTTGAGGAGGTTGTGACACAGACGATTGAAGAAGTGTGTGGAAATAGGATCTGAGTCTTCTGATTTGCCTTTAGAGGGCTTAATACTGTAGACTTTCTTCACTGAAAGAGTGGTTAAGCACAGCAACAAGCTCCCCAGGGAAGTGGTGGCGTCACCATCCCTGGCAGTGTTGAATAAATGGGTGGACGTGGCACTTTGTGATCTGGTTTAATGGACACAGTGGTTTTAGTTCAAAGGTTGGACTTGATGGTCTTGGAGGTCTTTTCCAACCTTAATGTTTCCATGATTCTGTGGGTGTTCAGCCATTACCCTGTTAAGCTGCCTTCCAAAATCTGAGCAATGAAATGGGCAACTATTTACTTGTCTGAGAAGTAAAAGAACAAAGGTCAGCTCTGATAGAAATTCTGCATATCCCAGGAAAGGGAACAACCTCTCCAAGGGCTGGGGCTGCTTTGGATCCAGGGGCACAGCTGGACCTCATTCTCTCCCAGTCCTTCATCACTGGACAAACACCACATCAGCAGTTGCAGAGGGGGATGTTGTTGTGCTCAATAAATAATCCATCACTGCATTCCAGGCAGAGCACCTAATAAATGGGAAAACATTCTGCAGTCGTAAAACCCAATGATTTCTAAAACACAAAGCAACTGAAGCTGGAGCAGCTTTACTTCAGCTCTATAAAATGAGGAGTCAAACAGAGATTTGGAAAAACCCTTTTTTTTCCCAATCTGGCAAGTGTTGTCTCAAGCAGTAAATCCCAAAGCCAGGATGCCTGGGGGTACTGCCTTGGGAGCAGTCAGTTTAACTGTGATAACCCAGAAAAAAGCAAGTCTGAGTCTAGTTAATGCAGAAAGGCTCCTGCATTACACACTGCCTTGCCAGTCACCAGAAGTGTTGGTGCTACCAGCTGCTGATCCTTCCAGCTTCCATTGCATCACTGCTCTCTGGCTCTCATCTGCTCCATATAAAAGTCTTTACTGGACCTCAGAGACACTCTGGCTTTTCCTTTTTAGGCAAAAACAAACAAACAAACAAAATATTCAGCTTTGCCTGGGTGGTTTCTTGGTGGTTCTGAAGAAGAAGGGGAGTTGTTGGGTTTTTTTTCCCAGTCCCTGCCTTGAAAAGTTTTTCACTCGCTTTTCCCGAAGTGCCTGTGATTTGAGGCAAGACCAAAAACATGATTAAAAGGTTCTAAACTCTCAGCCATTATATCTCATCGATATGTGAGAGAAGGTGTACAGAGGGACATGTTTTTATTTGTTGTGCAGTGGGGCCGAAATTGCAATTCCTGCTGTAGAATTGGTCTCTGTTTTGCAAGTGCTGGCAGGACAAGAGAGAAACCTTTTAAAGGCTGTGGCTCAGTTTATGAGAATAAATGCAAAACATACAAGAAAAGTATAAAAAGGGATCTGGATTTTTCCTGCTGTTCTGCAGAGAAAGGCCACAGACACTATTCTCATGGTCTGACTCTGCTACAGCCTCAAGCCTTACACCAATAACGTCAGAAATTCCCACATCTTTAACTTCCATATTAATTCTTTTCAGAAATAAAATGAAGAGCTCTCCATCATTTTTGTCAATGGACATCAGGGTTCTACATGAAGACCTGAGAAGATATGTAATATTTGAGACCTCTGAAACATTGCATTGAGCTACCAGGCATGAAACAGGACCTGTAGGAGGTTTGAACCCATCTCTAGCAACTGTTGGGGTAGCTTAGCTTATTTTTGATGACATTAAAGTGGCTGTTCAAGCAGCTGAACTGTGCTACTAGGTCAGATGCTGCAGATTAATGCCTAAAACAGCTCAGTGGTGCTGGGCCTTTGGGCTCAGTTCTTCAGGGGGCTTTGCCTCCTCGGCAGGAAGGTGAAGGAGCTGCTGCTGCTCAGCCTTCTGGTACTGTTTCAAACAAGCTCATCCCTTCCTAAACACGTGTTCCTTCCAACATCCCCCTGGTTAATAAGTTAAAACTTGTTCTACCCCGTATTTCTGGAGTTAATTAGTGAGACATTGGCACAGGTTGCACGGAGATCCCATCCCTGGAAGTGTCCAAGGCCAGGTTGGATGGGGCTTGGAGCAACCTGGGCTAGTGGAAGGTGTCCCTGCCCATGGCAGGGGGTTGGAACTGGATGATCTTCAAGATCTCTTTCAACCCAAACCATTCTATGATTCCAGGTTCAAAACAAGAGTGTGAAGCACTAAAAACCACTACAGTTTTTCACATCTGGCCTAATTACATTCTCAATTAGCCCAGTATTCCCACAGAAGGGTATGAAAAATTACCTTGGTCTAAGTCACCTGCTGTCAATTCATCCTCCTGATAGTCTGGTGTTGCTGTATTGCTGATGGAGCATCTTTGTGTATTTGTCAATAATTTGTTGAGGATTTCCAACAACTGTCCTGATTATTATGCATGATGGGACTTATTTATTCACGTCAGCAGGAACAACTTGGGACTTTATAATCAAAGTTTTGCCATGTAAACAAAGGAAAAGAGTGACTGAGACTGCACAGAGGAGCAATAATATTTAAGTCCCATCATGGAAGACCTGGACCACAAAGATGAATTACCTAATCCTTCCTGACTCTGGACTCTCAAACTGACCACAAATATTTGAATTAACTAACTTGTCTCCTCAAGTGAGTCATTCTATACATTTCTCACCCACATTTTTTTTTAAAGATGTGATTTAATTTCCTCAAGCAGGCAAAAGAGGAACAATATTGAAACAAAATACAGCAAAGTTTGCTGAGAAAGTTTTCCCAAAGGAAATTGCTGTAACACAAAAATGAATCTGGCCCACAGTTTATATCTACTATTTGTTAAGCATTTTAAGACCATTCCCATTAAATCAGTGTGATTTAAATCTTGGTTAAATAATTTTGAGGAAGAGCAAGCATCTTGTTTTTAATTATGACACTGTCACTTAGGAGCCTTCAGGCTCCTATGTAAATAAACTTCTTCATCAGCTGCTCCATGACTGTCTATGTTCTTGCCTTTACCTTTCAGAAGACAGTGATGATAAATAACAGATAATTTGAATTTCTCTTTTCCTAAGGGATAAACTGCCTTCTGTTTACATCCCAATCCTGTGCCCAAGAACAGAAACAACTACCACAGAGCAGACAATGTGCAGGATCTTGCTGGTGGGTCAAATCCCTGGAATATCAATAAGTGCAGGACCCAGATCTTCAAAGGGACTTGACTCCTGCTGACAGAATTTGATTCTGGGGACCTGGGACCTTGTTGCAAATTGATGTTCCACACCCACGTTCATAAGTCACAAGTAAAAATTTGATTTAAGGTCCTATAAGACATCACTCTTTTGAAAATGTTGCCACTCAGAGGCATGACTTATCTCAGCTAAACAGGCTTTAAAAATGATCACACTCTGGCTCCGTTCCTGGAACTAAAATTAAAGGCAATCTCTTGGCCTGGGAAGAACCAGACAAGCCTCAGAAGGTTAATTTTCAGCCATTTTCATCCTCTGTGTAAAGACAAGATAAGGGAAAGGCAGGAATCAGGACTAATGACAGCCTGTTTTTTATTGAAGCTTCTAATCTTCCTGTTAAGTAAATTAATTTTTATATAGAGGGATATAGAAGAAAGGCATTAATGTTTAATTACACCTAATGTTTTGCTGCTCAGGGCAATACTAAAGCAGATGTTTGTGTTGATGACTGTGGTTTTAATTGTACACATCTCAGACAGGAGTGTCAGTAATAAATGTGTAAGGGAGACGTTTTCCTGTTAGGAGAAAAGAAGAACTGAGCTTCTTCTTGGGGTAGATTTGCAGTGCTTGAGATCACCTGAGTGTACATGATCTTCCCTAGTAAAAGCTGTGTAAGGCTTTGTCTACAAGGACAGGCTAAACCTGCCCTCTGAGATCCCCTCTATCCATCTCACAGCAGTCCCCTTCCCTTGCTCAACTGGTTTTCCTCTCTTGGATCCCATTTGCCAACATGCTGATTTGACCCACAAGCAATTTCTCCAAGACCAAGAGTTAATTTAATTGAACTGAGCTATAAAGCCACGTGAGGCAATTGTTAAAGTGAGGGGGAGCAGATGCACAAGGTTTTATTGCCTCCTCTCCTTAAATCCAGGCAAGCTATGGGAGGTTGCACGGGTGCTGTTGCTTTCCTCTCTCCAGACTCTCTCTGTGACACCTTGTGCCAGAGACCCAGAGACTCCTGTCAGTTCAATCTTCTTCTTCCTTCTTGGAGAAGCATTTCAGTTGTCCTTGGCCTTCCTAAATTTTTGGGCTTCAACTTGTTAACTCAGCCTAATGGCAAAAACTTCCTTCCCCCCTCCCAGGCTGTGACCTCCATCAATGTGCCGTGGGGTGTCCCAGGAGCAGCAGGCAGGCACAGGGACACACACGGATCAGAGGGAACACAGAGCTGTCCTTTGCTTTTCCTGTCACCCTGGTGGAACAGCCACCAAATCTGTGGCACACAGAAGGCTCCTTTAGGAGCACCTTGGGAAGTGATCTGCCCATGTGGTGGTAAATCCTGGTTAATTTTTTCTATTCCTGATGTTCTTTGCCACTTTGTCCATCACCTTGCCCTTGGCAGATACATCCAGTTACCCTGCAGTGGTTATACTTGAGTACTCCACTACCAAAATAGGGGAGAAGGAGCAGTGGACAATGCTTTTTCCCCATTGCTGGGACTGGAAACCATGGGAAAATTGCTCCTGGGACACCATCTACCTGACACAAGGACTACAGTAAATAAAGAGTAATTCTGTGGGAGGAACTGGGATAAAAAGGCATGGATCAATGGGTTAGTCTGGGAAAGAGCAGCCTATCTGCAGCAAAGCTGAGCAGGGCTTTGAGGTTACTCCTCTTACCTGCAATTTCCAGATGTAGGCTGCCTGTTCTGGCTTTATCCCCCCACAGCAGAGGCTCTGGTATGGAGAAAGATTTGCCATGGGCATATGAGTGACACCAGAGACCACAGTCACACCACTGGGACATCTGGATTGGGATAGGAGTCCAGAGGAGCCCTTGCTTACCCTTCTTGGGGCCAGGCCAGGAGCTGCCTCACTGAGGGGGAATCCTAGGAGACCTGGGAATATGCCAAAAGACATGCAGCAAGAGTCCCTGGACACACAGATCCATGACCAGCTCCTAGATTCTGCAGTTTGGGAAGCCCAGGAGAACAAGTTCAGAGGCTCTGCTTCCTCAGAGATGCCTATATTTAGTCAGATGAATTCCTGCTTAAGAGCAGAGAGTTTTCACTGGCTGAGCTGGAGGCAAAACAGATGCTCAGCCCAGCCAGGAGGCCATTACACTGTGATTATTATTACTCTATGCTTAATTTCCAGCTCTCTGGTGCTTGTCAGTGATGGATGCTGTGACAAAAAAAGCCCTCAATTCTGCAGATAAGTGAAACCATACAGGGATGTAATTCTCTTCCTTTATTTTAGTAAGTCTCCATTGTTCAGGTAAACCATCTGGTCATTATCACATATCCACACTTAGGCCCTGGAGGCCTCAGTCCAAGTTAGGATAATCCACTGCTGAGCTGATAATGAGGGGTGACATGTGGCAAAATTAATTTTTTTTTTTTTTTTAATAGTTAGAAGTATTAAAAAGCCATTCCGTGAAATGAAGTTGTTGTTATCACAAATAAATTACAGTTCAGCGGGAAAGAATTCCACTGAAAACTGATTGGCTGCAAAATTAATAATGTTTTGGGCAACGTGCCTGCTTCTGGCACTTGAGAGAAGTGTCAGCCTGTGGCAGTGATCACACCAGTCCCAGATAGCTGTCCACATCCCACCTTCTAGGAATCATGTGTTAAATCTTGCTCATTCTTGGCATGAATTCCCAAATATTGTGGAAGAAATGTGCTCTCTGGGCAGAGCTCCACAGGGGACATTTGCCCGTGTGAAAGGCTGGCAAAATGCCCACGTGCCTCTTCCATTCTCCAAACGGGGAGAAGTAAACCCTACTGAAGGTATTTCCACTTTGGTGTGTCATATAGACAGGAGAAGAGGGGTATTTTGATTACCCAAAGGTGGATTTTAGCTTGAGAGTCTGGAGTGTTGTCTCTGAAACAGTAGCCAGTAATTTGAGCAGCAGTGGCCACATCTCCCTTGTGCCAAATGCCCTTATATAAACAATTATAGCAGCAAATAAGAGTCAGGACAACATTTTTTTTTTCACATGGAGAACTGGGGGAAGCTATCCCAGATCCTGTCTGTTGGTACAGGATGTGCCTTCATCCAAGGAATACCCAGTTTTCTTATACAAACCTCAGTCTTCTTGGACTTCAGTGAGATGATAAAATTATGTTGTGTGTGCTTGGGAATTTTTCCCTCCTGTTCCATCAGCATGGGCCCATTCAGGACAATTTGAGCAGGATTTTTGCAAGAAAACTTCTTTTCATGATGAATTCCCATTTCTCAGCACTGAGGATGGCTGTGGGGTCAGGAGGGGATGGACACAACCAACATCCTGCCCCGACTTCAACATCAGTAACTCCTCTCCAAAGTTTAATTGCTTCCAGTCTCTCTGTCTGTCAGCTTTATCTTCCTGCCCATCCCATTAAGCAGAAGTGATTTCCACAAAAACTCCCCAATGGAATTCCAGAAAATCCTGTTCCTAATCTAGATTTCATGGTTACAACGGATACACACCATGGTTATACTACCATTAAAATCGTGTAGAGAAGGAATGTGTTCAAACAAGGCTCTTTGTAACACATGTAACTGTCAGTTCATTCTCTTTCAGCAAATATGGAGTCATAAAAATGCCACTGAAGGTTTTATATATATTTATTCGAGGAAGAAACAGTAAGTACCCTCTGAGAACACAAATCCTCTCCTCCACAATAAAACTCATATCTGTAGTTATCACTCATTTTTAAAGTTGTCCAAATCTAAAACTGACTTGAAGTTATTGCTTGTTTCTTCCAGTCTCAGAACCAACTGCAAGAGATTTATCCACTTTCAAAATGTCTTTGCAAGTGTCAGCACCAAAAGGCAATTAAAATGGAGCTCAGTGAGATATGATGAAATAAAAATTAATTAGGAAACGCATGTTCCAAAAAAGAAAAAAAAGGAGTTTTCTGTCAAAAAATACATCTGTCTTTAAATTCAGATGTGCTGCAGTGATAGTGATGAACTGTTTGAATCCACTTGTGATACTCTGATGAGAATAGCACAGTGGTTGTTGATCACGAAAAGTGGAAAGTCCATCTCCTTAATCTGCCACTTCAGCTTCTGTGGGGTACCAGCTCAAAACTACCTCTTGGGGGAACTCCCTTCACTCTCACATGAAGGAATTCTGGAGACAGGAATCTTGGGCCTTACCCATCAAACACCAAACACAGCCTGGAGCAGGGATTTAGCGTGGTGGAAGTGGTGAAACAAAGTGCGTTCCAATGACAGCAGTTGCAATGGTGTCAAGGCACATTTTTTGGAATCTCTGTTTCATTATGGAGAAAAAATTACAATTTTACTCTTCAAATCTGAATGGAGATTAAAAAAATGAACGATGGAGCAGGCATAATGGTTTCAAGGAAACCCTACTCATAGGACATTTCTCGTTCACAGGTTCCAAGTGTGGATGTGCGATGGTAGAGGAGCATCCAGGGCAGAGCACCCAGGAGAGGACTCTGAGCCTCTGAGTCCTTTCCTGGCCTGTTATCCACTGAGATGGATCTACCTCATCAACACCATGGCACCAAACGAGACAGGGTCAAGCTTCCAACTCTGTTCCCTACTACTTCTTTTAGGATTCCAGGTTATCCTGTAAATCCAGTTTACAGATCAGATTTGCAGCAGGATCTGGAGCTGGTGTGCATCTTCTTGACTTTTAGGAGGTCACAGCCTCCTGTGGCTTCAGCTGTGTACAACAAAACCAAAGCTGACCAGGCTTTCCCAATACTTTATGAATATGTCTCCTCAAGCTGCTGTGGTGTGTGGTGACTGTGCATATGCTGCACATTTTTACGCTGTTGGTGCCCTTGCATAAAACCCAAACTGGAGTATTTTAGGTTCTGGCAGTATGGGCGATGTGTTTTTTCTCTTAGCCTGCTGATTTTGGGTCCAGCCTCCTCAGCAGGCACCTCTTGTCTTGAAAAGGTAATCAGTGTGAAATTATGAGAGTGGGAGAGGGAAGACAGCATGAGGCATCACCTTGAAGGAGTTAGACTGGATTACATCCCTGAGGACACTGGTGTTTTCTCGGTGTCATTTCAGGCTCACCATAATTGCAGATTTGAGCAGCTCTGAAGGAGACTGGAGCAAGGATCTGCCTCTGGATGGCCGTGCATCTGCATGGCAATGGAAAATTACCTCAGCAAAACTTATTGTCACAGAGCAGCAGGGTGTTGGTGTCAAAATAGAGCTGATTGCTGTCCCAGCTCACTTAGATCAGCTGCGTGCTCACCTCCCTCACGGCGTTTTCCTTCTCCTGTGCCATTGCCAAGGCAAGGGAATGAATCTTTCCAACATCCTTATGGCTGCAGTGGGACCTGGAGTGTCACACACCAGTGATGTAGGTGGAAAAGTGGCTGTCAAGGCTGACATCACACATTGTTCTTGTATTGTTCCCAACAAACACAGCTTATTCCCTGCTCCATGTGAAATCCCCAGCACTGATCCTCCCAAGAGGCAGCTGTTCCAGCGGGACTGGAGGGATTCACGAAAGGAGAAATCCTTTGGGACCACTTAACACCCAAGTGGTGAAAATGGCTCTGCCTGCTCTCTCTGTTCCAGTGCTGTAACAGTTTATTTTCCATGTGTTACCTGGTCCCTGGAGCCTTACACATTTATAGCCAGAGGCAAGACAGGCTGTTGGCAGAGTCAGGGAATGAAATTCCCTAGGCTGCTGGGCTTTCAGCAGCCTGCTTGGATTGCTCATTTGTAAAGGCTGGTGCTAATGCCAGGCAGATCTGGATCTATTTGTGTGCTTCCCTGAAGTGAGAAGCTGGTGTGTCATCCCTTGCTCAATCCCTCACTTTGCACAAACCCCAGACAGACCCCCTCTCCTCCCAGTCCTCTCTGCTCTGCTCACACTTTTTGGAGCTCTTTGCTCCTTTCCCTCTTGGATTTATTGGCTATGTGGTCTTTCAGATCTAAAATCCCTGAGTTTAGGGCTCTGGCCACTGCCTCATGCCTCCATCCAGACACTCCTTGGCTCACCCTTCAGCTTATGGGCTTGTAGCCCTTGTGTTTTCTGCACATTCCCATTCATATTTGGTTTTTTTCGCCTACCTTATACTTAATATAAAAATCACTGGTGATTCCAGGACCTCAACTCCAGCCCATAAAGCAATCTGGAGACTTCAGACCACTGGCTCTGAAGTTACATTGGTTCAGTTCCCTTCCCATGAGAAATCCTGGCATCTTTGTGAGGGAACTTTGGGACACGTATCTGCACACATATATATTGTATATAACATGAATATTTTTCATCCCACATGAGCTGGCATGAGGGGAGAACAGGGAGGCTCCAGATTCGTTGGATTGTCTTGAAGAAGAGGCATAATGAGACTGGTGTTAGCACCCACACCCAAGTCCTCTAAAATCAACAGAATTGCCAAAATGGTATGAAATCAGCCTGTTTATTCCCATATTCAGAACTGCATTTGTAGGGGAAAGGACCAAACTGTGACAGGAGCAGGGCTGTAGTTGGATGTGCTGTCCTGGTTTCCTGACCCATGCAGTGGGTTCCTGTCTGGGAACCCCTGCAAGCAGGTCAGTGTTGGGTCTACTGGAAATTTAGGTAAAATCTCTCAGTCTCTGGCTTGGACCTGTGTATCCTATTGCTGCTTGCACCTAAACTGCATCCACATGTGGTGGGAGGATCCAGGGTCATTGGTGGAGATGCTTTGTCTGAGCTGGGCCATTCTTATTGATATGCCATTAATCACAGAGTCACGGAATCATTAAGGTTGGAAAAGATCTCCAAGATCATCGAGTCCAAATGTCAACCCAGCACTTCCAATTCCACCACTAAACCATGTCCCCAGGTGTCACACATCTTTTTGAACACTGCCAAGGACGGCAATTCCACCAGTTTCCCAGACAGACTCTTCCAGTGCCTGACCACCCTTTCAGTGAGGAAATTTTTCCAATCTAAACATCCCCTGGTGCAACTCGAGGCCGTTTCCTCTTGTCGTGTCCTTATGTTTCTTTGTTGACTCTATAAAATCTGTTCCCTTCTCGCAGGCTTATTTGTGTTTAGAATGCTGTCCTTAGGCTGGAAACACCCTTTGGAGCAGCAATGCTTTTTCCATCTGTGCTGTGCTCAGTGAGGAGGCTGAGCTCATATGTTACACTGAATTAAAAGCAAGAGCCTCCCCTGTAGCTGCAGCATCGCTGTCTCGCTGCCACGTAGCAGGTGAGAGGGAAACACACTGTGGGCAGCTTGTGGCCTGACAGAGACCATCTGTGTGACTGCTGACATGTAATTTAAGCACTTTTTCACCGTTCCCAAGTTATGATGCAAAAAGAAACCTGCAGGAGATGTTGAGGAGCTCTACCACAGCACGGTCACTGGGCAAGACTTTTGCATCTTTTTATAAAAGTTACCTCCATGGCATCTTGAAATGCCCACTCCTCTCCGTGGACCAGTTATTTTTAATGAACTGTCAGTGTCTGGCACAGTAAGAAAATTGAGGATTAACAAAAACCTGGTGCACAGGCTGATTTGAAGAACTCTGCTGAACATCAAGCATCGGGAATGGGCAATACAGAATAGAGTCACTCCAGGGTGGGCTGCTTCCAAACACAAAGCCAAGCATGAAATACTAAGCTGTCTGCACATTCTGTGTTTGTTTAAAATACAGCTTTTAAAACCTTTCTACCTCAGGAACCACTTCTTCTCAGACACCCTTCCCAGGATAAGGGACACAGTCACATTCTTAAAACGCTGTTAGGGGCAGGTGGAGCAGTGGAGGTGTTTCTGACACCCTCACAACTGACAGTTGCCTGGAGAATCTTTACAGGACCTTGCTGCTGGCTCCTGTGGTAGCTCTTCTTCCTTTTTCATGGAAGCAAGGGATGGGCACATGGCTGTCTTATTGCACAAGCTCTGATCTGCAGAGCCTTTCCGAGGCGATACGTGCAGGACCTCAAATGTAAGGTCTCTACCCTTCAAGCTCCTCAGAGCCCTGCCAGCATGAGGAGTGCAAGGAGTTTGGCCTTTTTGTGTGTCTGGGACAGGGAGCAGATTGGTGACATATCTGGTGTCTGCAGAGATTTTTATTTGCATTTCAGACTCGCTTCAAGGAAATTCTTGCAGCGCCCCTGGGGAGGAGGTGGCTGTGTCACCGACACTGTGTCACCCAGATAAATGCCAAACATTCACTTTCACCTTTTCAGAGCAATAGCAGCCTTACCCCAGCACATCTCTAGGGATTAATAGCTGTCTAATTTGCAAGATTGCTGAAAAATCCATAAATTACTGATGGGACTCACACAAGGTTGCATGAAGAGACTTGGCCCTTCAGAACAACGAGGGAGGCAGCTCTGTTCCCCCTCTCTCCAAAGCCAGTCCCCACTGACATCACCAGCTGTGCAGGCAGATGTTGGGTAGGTGGAAGCACCTCTTCCAGGCTGAGCCTGCCACCTTGAGCAGCAGGAACTTCACTGGCTCGGGTCCCAGCTGTCTACCACCCAGCAGAGCTCAGCACACCCACAGACTGGCCAAAAACCCACCTAATTTTACACACCTCAGGCTGTGGCAACACCTACACCCAACTATCAGCAGATGCCTAAGCAGGCTCTGCGCCCACAGTAAAATTTTGGTGACACAAACAAATAAAAATCTTTTTGATTCTCACCTGCCATCATGGCACATCGAAAGCAGAGGCTGGAACTGATTCCAAAGAAAAGGTCATGCAGACTGACAGCCAGCTTTGGAGGATTGGGATAAAATTCCTGTGTAAATTGCTGCTCAGGACACTTTTACATCAGTGTATCTCCAAAGGGGAGGAGGTTCTAGGAAAAGAGAAAGGAGCAGCTTATTCAATCTTGGCAACATCTGGTACCGGTGAGATCTTGTGGTCATAACAAGGCCAGGTTGGACAGGGCTTGGAGCAACCTGGTCCAGTGGAAGGTGTCCCTGCCCATGGCAGGAGGTGGAACGAGGTGATCTTTAAGGTCCCTCCCAACCCAAACCATTTGATGATTCTATGATAACACTTTATTGGTTGTGTTCAGATCAGGGCCAGCTGCCAGCAACCAACCCAAACCTGCCCTGAAGGAGAGTTGAGTGAGAGGAGTGACAAGGTGAGACCTCAGGTGCTGGTGGGGTGTGTGAGTGCTGCATTTTCTGCCTGCACTGCCCTGTGTGAGCAGCTGTGTGTATGTAAATGTGTGTACACAGGTAACAGTGTGTATTTAAATAATAGGTGATATCCCTGTGTTGTGTTCCTGTGGGAAATACAGGCTCAGCCTCACTGCTGGATGGATCTGGGGATGTGAAGCTGTGTCAGCCTCACCTCTGCCATGTGTGTGGATGGGGCATTTCCCAGCAGTCAGCCAGCAACTGAAACCCCCCACACAGTCTGGTCTCTGCAGAATGGCTTTTTCTTGGTTTATTATCTTTTCATTCATATTACTCTTTCTTGCTTTCTTCCTGCAAACCCTGTGGTATTTGCCTTGCAGTGTTACTCTGTGCACAAGTGGTAGTCAGACCCAGTTCCCTTCTCATTCTTCCAGAAAAGTCCCACTGGGCTGCTATGCAGGAAAACTCAACTCACAGGGCTGTTTTCCATAGTATTGCCATAGTATTTTCAGCACACCAGAATTAGAGGGACCTAAGTTCTCACTGGCAGCTACTCCTTTTGATATAAAGATGTGAGCCTGCTCTCATCTGCACATGCTACTTATACCAAATTTCATAAACTCAGACCCAAAGTGACTTACAAGTTATGATGACAGCTTAATCATGAGAACAAACTGCAGCTTTAAAACCCTGTGATTTAAATCATCTGTAAGTGGGATTTGAATCTAATAGTCTACCATTCACGGCTGAACAGCACAGTAATTGCAGCTGTACATGGAATACAATAAAAGCACCAGGGGAAAAAAAAAAAGAAAGAAAGAAAGAAAGAAAGAAAAGCCTTATTCAAGACAACAGTGCCAGAAAAAGTAATTACCACAGCTTAGGCACTCCCAGGTATTGGGCACTTCTGCAGCAACAGGAGCTCCTCCCAACTGGGTGTGCTTAGCAGAGCTAGAATGGGGAAGAACAAAAACCAAACCAAAACAGGAATAAGAAGAAGCACCAGTCCTCTTGGTGCCCAGAGAGGTTGTGGGCACCTCATCCCTGGAGTTGTTCAAGGACAAGCTGGATGGGACTTGGAGCAACCTGGTCTAGTGGAAGGTGTCCCTGCCCATGGCAGGGGGTTGGAATGAAATGATCTTTAAGGTCCCTTCCAACCCAAATCATTCTAGGATTCTATGACACTTCATTTGATCCAAGCAGTAGAAACCAGTGCTTCAGGCAGAATAGCACATGTTTTATGAATTTGACTGGCTTTGAGAAGGCATTTCCTGGACTGTGTTTGAAGGCAAAGATGGTCAGTGCAGATTTAACTTCTCCAGGGAGAGAATGAAGTAACTGTTCTCGTAGTAGGGTGACAATCTCTGCTTTGCCTTGCACTTCTGCACACGTATTTCAGGGGCTTTGTTAGTGCAGAGATCATTTTGCAGCATGTAATCATAGAACCTTGGAATGCTTTGGGCTGGAATGGACCTTAAAGACCATCTCATTCCAACCCCCTGCCATGGGCAGGGACACCTTCCACTATCCCAGGTTGCTCCAAGTCCCATCCAACCTGGCCTTGGA
>JAWWLV010000088.1:3213959-3225906 GCA_035041135.1 Platyrinchus mystaceus
TCTGGGCAACCTGTGCCAGGGCCTCCCCACCCTCACAGGGATTAATTTCTTCCTAATATCTAAACTGAACTTACCTTCTTTCAGTTTAAAGTCATTACCCTTGTTCTATCACTCCATGGCTTCTTTTCTCTTGGATTTGGCTGTGCTTCTACTGAAGCTGAAGATACTTTCCCAGTTTTCCTTCAGTGAGATCAATCTTCCCATGTTTTTTTTCACACTACAGTCACTTTAATTAAACCAGAGGTGTTATATTTCCAGAAGCAACCTCTTGCTCAGGGCATAAGCTTAAAACTGGCTTTCCACAGTACTTAAGGCAAAAAGAAGTTTTAGATTTTGCTTGAAAACATTAAAGCTTCTGATTTCCTTGACTGCTAAGAAAGGGTGCAATAGGTCTTACAGACTGATCTGCTCTATGTCATGTGTGTCCTTAAGCCAAGCACCAAGGGTAAAACTGAACCACTTCAGTCCCCAGGAGATGTCATTTGGGTAGAATGTGACAAGATAAAAGACTTTAGTACAGCCAGGTCTGGAGATGAGAGTTTAAATGACAAGTTATCTCACCAGGTGAGTAATCTTTTGATCACAAGTGTGGAGAAAAACACAGGAAAAGAGAAGCTGTGCCTTATGGGGAAGAAGAGTGGATGTTTCCAGTATCAGGGCACAGCAGAAAAGAGTATTAACAGATTAAGGATATGCAGCAGAGATGCATGAAAATGAGGACAGGGCATGTTTTTGATATCCAAGGATGACATAGATACAGCAACAAAGAGCTGATAGAAACACAGGACTGGGAAAGAGAAGCTGAGCAGCTGCATTTGAAACCTGGAATAGGTGAAATGTAAGGATGGCAGTGACCACTCCGTCCTGTCACCCCACCCCTGCACACAGAGGCAGGGCCAAATACATCAGGACCATCCCTGATATCCTTCCTCAAAAGTGAAAGAGCACCTGTTCTCCTCTGTGCCGTTTATCCTTTCAAAACTTTCCTCTTGGTCCAACCTAAATGTTCACAGGGCATTTTCTTTCCATTTTTTTTTTGGTCCAATGAATTTATCTTCCCCCTCTCTACTGCAGCAAAGGGTTTCATACTGGCACACAGGTCAGAAAAAGGCCAAAATGGTTTTGAAATGGTCGAGTTCCAAGCAGACTTGTTGGAATATGCTGAAATTTCAGACTTTGTCATCATCTAAATTCAACAGATTCTGGGTGACCACAGTGAAAGTGGTATTTCATCTGAGTCCCTAAGCAAACTCAGCCTCCTAAGGCTCTGTGTCCACCTGTCCACTTGTCTGCCAGTCTTCCTTCCAGTAATTTTTGAACATAAAGAAATTTAACAGAGAATTGCTTTCAAGTATTTGTAAAAATCAGCACACCACGTGGTTGAGGGTGAGAAACCCAAATCAATGGCCACTAAGAAAAAAAACAGGAAGTTCTCAGCTTAACACTTTATTTTCAGTGTCTGTGGCTTTCCAGTTGGCATTTGTGTCCCATCCTTTGATGCAGAGCGGACGGGAAAGTGATGATGGAGGGGAAAAGCATACACAGTTTGCCAAGCCAAAGGTCAAACCTGATATTTGGTTGAAAATAATCCCTTTTCAGGTAGTTTCTGTTGGAGGGTTTATCAGCAAGGGTTTATTCCAAATCAGCTCTTTCAGTCTGTGGAAATAATGCTTCCAGCCTCCACTTAACACTTTTCAGCATGAATTAAAAATCTGACAGCTTGTCAGGCTCTCTTGTGTCTGCACTTCCCTCTGCACTGCCAGGGTGAGGTTAAAGAAGGCATAAAGGATAGTTTAGAGGGCCAAGGACTGTTGTGCAGTGAGAGGAAATAATTTGCTGCTAATGCACATGACAAACTGAAACATTAAATGTAAAGGTCATTTTGGGGGTTTTCTTGTAAAAGAATCAATGCATTTCTAAATCACTGCCTAGTGTGCCTTAAAATGAGTGAATATCCCAGGAGACAAAAAGCAGCTGGTATGTTTTCTAAAGGTCTGCAGGAGAGCCTCATGGGCTCAGCAGGATAATGAAGATGTCCTCCTCCAGCCATCCTGGCTTGTGCTGGAGACCAAAAAAGGATGCCACAATGTTAGGCAAGGGTTCTTCCCCCAGAGGGTGGTTGGGCACTGAACAGGCTCCCCAGGGCAGTGGGCACAGCACCAAGGCTGACAGAGCTCCAGGAGCATTTGGACAACGTTCTCAGGCACAGGGTGGGATTGTTGGGGTGTCCTGTGCAGGGCCAGCAGTTGGACTGGATGATCCTTGTGGGTCCCTTCCAACTCAGGATATTCTATGACTCCATGCAGCAGCGTTCACTGGATCACAGACAGGGATTTGCCAGCTGGGAATGCTGTGTTAGTACAAGAGGTGGGGAGTGGGCAGTGGGAGGGCAGTTGCCTCACCTAAAAATGAGAGGAGGCCTTTAACAAAGCACCACTGTACTCCAGAAAATGCTTGGTGGTTGTCACATGTTTGCCTGCTTGTCTTCCTTGTTGTCCTTTTCTTCCCTCAATAAAACATTGTTTGGTTCAGTCCTTTGATTTTTTCGTTTGCAAGTAGGAACTTCACCTCAACCAGCACCAGGAGGGGTGTGGGTGGGACCCCAAGATGATATTAGTTAGTGACACCTGAGGATTGAATCCAAGCCCTTTCCACCTACATCTGCCTGCATAATGCTTCTGCTAATTAAAGTCAAGCATAAAGGGGACTATTAAGAGTAAAAAATTGTCTGTTATGTCAGAAATATGTCGATCCTCGCTTGGGAATTATTTTCTCTGGTTAATATCAGCAGTTTCTTTGCATTTGTAGAGGTTAAAGTGGAATTTATCTGAACCTGCTCCTTCTATTTCAATCTCTTTTGCCAAGGCTTCTCATCTCCATGCTCTGGAGATTAGTTTGTGGGGAGCAATACACCCACACCTTTCGTCTGGACCTTGTGTTCTTACAAACCGAGTCCACCGGCAGCACAAGAGGTTGCTGGTGTTAAACAGGGAGTGTGGAATCACTTATTTCCATCTCGGGTAAAAATTCTGAGCTGTGTAGGCAGGCAGGGCTGGTGCCAAATTAATTGGACATGTAGATTTATTCACACAGAGCAGCCTGAAGCTGCTGCATTCTCAGCAAGCCCCAGCCCAACCACCGTGGTGCTCCATTCCTCACCACCACCACCACTCACAGAATTAAAGATCACCTCTCTGCTGAGTTTACAAGGCTCTGAATCATTCTCTGTAACCTGCCTATTTCTAGTAAATTCTTCTTTTTCCAGTGAAAGCCCAATGCTTGTCCCTGGAGCTTGTGTTGGCTGCTCCTCTGGGGCTCTGCCCTGTTTGCCCAGGAGGTCTTGGTGCAGGACCAGAACTTCTGTCCACTATTTTTAAAAAGTATTAGAAGAAGAAGAAAAAGGAGGAGGAGGAGAAGATGAAAGAAGAAGAAGAAGATGAAAGAAGAAGGAGAAGGAGGAGAAGGAGAAGGAGGACAAAGAGAAGGAGAAGAAGAAGAAGGAGAAGGAGGAGAAAGAGAAGGAGAAGGACAAGTACAAGGACAAGGAGGAGAAGGAGAAGAAGGAGAAGGAGGAGAAGAAGAAGAAGATGGAAAGGAAAAGGAAAAGGAAAAGGAAAAGGAAAAGGAAAAGGAGAATGTTTCATTGGTGAAGGAATCTCCAAGCACCACAGCTCAAATAGGATGATGCCTTCCAGTCACCTATATGATTTCCCAAAGTCCTTTATACTGCCCTTAAGGGTTTGGTAGCAAAACAATCGGTTTATTTTTAGTTTGGCGTCTTTCTGACTATTTCTGTTCCTTTTAAGAAATTAAAATAGTAGTACTTCAAATCTGTAAATGTAAAGGATGTCCCACACACGAAGCAGCTCGCAATTTATCTGCTGCTAGAGGTTCCAGACCTCTAAAATTTAAATTTAAGTTTAAAATTTAAAGTACAACTTAAATGCACATTAGCAGCCCACAAAGGAATCTGCACAGTAAGGTTTCCTTTAATATATTTTTGAAATCACACAAAAGAAGTTACATTATTCTTAAAGGTTTTATTCAGCACAGTGGAAAGTATGTTCAGGAAAATACAAGATATTAATAGCTCCAAAGAGAGATCCTATATTCACAAAAGAAAAAACCTACCATGGGAATCTACTTGCTAATAAGCAAGTGTTTTGCCCCTCTCTCATAAAATACTCCACCAGCTAAAGGGAAAAAAAACCTCCAACGTAAAATTTAAAGAAACATTGAAATCCTCTTTAGAATTGTTCCACCAAATTGGGTCAAGCTGTTTTAAGGTTGAGAGGGTGACAGGGTTTCACCAGGAATATGAAACATTGATATGGCCAGATTAGCAACCATCATTGATCCAGAGCTGGGAGCCCTGGAGCTGGAGATGTGGGGTAAAATCCTGTTCGTGCCTCTCTGCCCATTCTCGTGCTTCCCTTGCAGGAGGCAGCTATTTCAGGAATTCTTGACCTGTTGGGAATAAGATAGCTAGTATTAAATATTAGCATTTAACATCTTCCTCTTTTAGAAGTCTTTATGATGGTTTCAGAGGGCTGATTAGAGCTGTTGACTGGATGATATTGTAGGGTTAAGGACTGGAGGAGAGGGTGAGGAGGATTTGAGATTATACTCAGAATGGAGGGCTGGGGGATAAGAAATGGGAGAAGGAGCATCACTTAAAGCATTTCTTTCCATTATAATACTTAAATTTCCCCTCCTTGTAAAAACTCACACACTCCACCTTCTGCTAAATCTGAAGGCCTGAGTGCCTCAGCACCCATGAGCTTCAGTGGTGACTCAAATATTCAGTTTTTACTTCATCCATTTACCTTTAGGAACCCAAAGGTTGAACATTTGGCCCCAAGTTCAGCCTAATACCTGGTGCTATGCATGGGATATGAGATAGAACTTTGAAGAAAACAAATATCTATTTACTAGGAAGTGTGTGTATTTGAAAGTAAATTGGGATTGACTGGAATTATGTTTGTGTCAGGCTTTGTAGTTAATTATTATAATAACACTGTCCTGCCTTAATTGATGTCCTCATCAAAAATTGCTGAAAATTTATCATGTTTACAGCTCTTGGTTGTTTCTCCAAGGCAATTTGAAAGTTGTTGGTTTAAAGAATCAGATATTGTTGTATTGCATCTCTCCTGCCAGACACAGTGATTTCACCAAGAGTAGCTGAGATGTGTGACTTTGATCTAGCCCAGGATGCCTTCTCCTGGATATCATCTTTGGTGTTTCCCATTTGATTTCCCCACAGCATCCAGACTCCACAGGTTGAATCATGTTCTCCTTACACAATGGATTCACATATTAGTACAGACAGACAAAATCTAGAAAAGAAGCAAATCCCTTCCTAGTTGTGGTTTGTCCATATTCTGGGGGTGTCATGGAATCATAGAGTGGTTTGGGTTGGAAGGGACCTTAAAGGTCATCTAGTTCCAAGCCCCTTGTCCTTTGCCAAGAGCTGGATCCTGAGTGTATATTGAGGAAGGAACAGCCACATTATGTCTGAAAGGACTGAAGTCTCAAACCTCAGCCTTGCATACACTGAGACAGGTCCTGACTGAGAACTAAGACCCTGAATGCTTTTTTGGGGTGTTTTATGTGTGTCTGAGCCAGCCTGGGTGGAATATAGGAATGATCCGTATCTCTGTATCACAGATTGATAACTGCTATTTTCATAGATGTTTAGACAGAGAGCAGTTAGGTTAAAAATTTATCTAAATGTACCATACACAGAAATTAAATTATTAATCTGATGTCACAGATTATGTCTGTGGAAGAGCCATGCTTTGACTTGACTCTGATGCCAGCAGGTTCACTCAGTATCTCTACATGTTCTTTACTTCATATTTCTGAGTAAGCTCTCTGAGTTATGCTTTTTAACCAGCTTTCAGTGAAAATCACATCTTAACTCCCACTAAAAATGACCTTTCATTCTCATACATCTGTTATTTGTAGTTATACAACATTTATATTGGGAACAAGCATTGTGGCAAACAAGCCCCCTTGCAGTGTGCAGGATTAGGCATGTGGAATCATTTTGGCTCTGCAAAAGGATTATGAACTGACTGGGTACCAGAGGTGTTGGGAAAAATTTTGCTTTATGGTGTTTTCTGGAAATTCTCCCTTAAAGAAGTTTTGTGATTGTTTGTGCTCTCCATTCTTACAAGTAAAAGAAAAGAAGCAATTTATAAGGATGACAGATTAGTGAAAAAATAAAACTTCCAAAGAGGTGAATGACTTATGTTTCCTGAACGTGTCCCCTCCTAAAGATCTTTCTGTTCTTTGACATTCATGCACATTTTTCACTCTTAGATTTTATTCTTGGTGAGAATTGCCAGTGCTCGGGGATTGCATTTTACATTTCATAAATCTCAGAGTGTCCAAAAATGACAACAGCACACATGGGTATATGGGAGAGCACATGCACACATTATTCATGGCACTGGCTGGATGGAGAGCTTTGCTTTTCACTCCCAGCAATTCTTAGCTAAGGCAACTCAACAGCAGTAAATTCACTACAGAAATCATGTTAAAAGTTGGGCGAGAAATGAGAAGTGTTTAATTCTGAAAGTGCAAATGTATTCAAGCTGAGCTGTGTGAGCAAAATATGTCTTTGAAATTCCTTACCCTGCCTTATTGTATTGCAGCCACAGTTAAAAGTGGGAGGTACTTCTGGATACAGGGGTTTTAATTGCTGAAAGGCAACGAGGAGGGTTTCAGCTCTTGCTACATCATTTTGGTTGAGGCTTGGCTGACCTATAGGACCTCATATATCCGTCCTTGTGCTGGTCAAATGTTCTGGGAACAGGTTGTACAGGGAAGATATGGACTCCTCAGCCATGGAGGTCTTCAAGCAGGTTGGATGGAGCTCTGAGTAACCTGCTCTAGTGGAAGGTTTCCCTGCCCATGGCAGGGGGTTGGAACTGGATGATCTTTAAAGTCTCTTCCAACTCAACCCATCCCAGGATTCCATGATTCTGTCCCCACCACCCTATTTCTATGCTGGTGTTACTCCATCCTTGACTTCATGGCACTGGTGCTGTTGGAAACTCCAGGTGGCTCAGCTGGAGGAGCTCTTTGGAAGAGCTCTTATTTTGATCCTCATCCTGTTATTCACTGGCTTCATTTTATTATCTAGCTGTATTACTTTAATAGATCATAACAGGACCCTTCCCTGCTGGGTGCCTCACTCTACATACCTGCTTAAAATGTATAAGTCATTATCCTTATTTCCATAGAGAAATTGCACTGTTCAGAGAGAAAATGCCCATTTCCATCATTATGCCATTTGCTAGATTGTTTTAATGAGTTTTTCACTGCTTTACCTCGGGCTTGTCTGCAAAGCATGTTGCTCCTTTCATTGCCTCTCTCCCAGGATCGTGGTCTCACTGCAGGTAGGAATGGGTTCAACCTGGATAGCATTTGTATTGGAGCAGGGAGTTTCAGTACACCATTTCTAAGGCCAAACCAGGCAGCTACACTTGTCTGTGCTGCTCTCTGATGACACAGACAAGCTTTATTCCTCCCCTCCCTCAGAACAGAGATCTTCAGAAGTTTAATTTAGACTCAGCTCCATCTGACATGAAAAACAGGGATGTGTGGTGCTTTTAAGGCACAGAACTTTCCCATGTGGTTTGAGGGAGCCCTGTCTGCTTTTGGCTGGTCAAACCCCACACGAGGCAGTGAGAGACAGGTGCCTTTGCCTTGGAGCAAAGCAGGAAACAAGTGGTATTGAGCAAAATAGAAAATAAAGTGAGATGCTCTTTTTCTCCTGCAAAATAATCTGGACAAATGTCACAGAGAACGATGTGATTTTGCAAAACACTTCTCCCGCTTAGGAAAAGCCATTACAATGTGACCTCAGGCAGCACTATTAACTACCCTATAGATGTAACCTGATTTTGTATTTAATAGTTGAACTTGTCTGTATTCACTTACTGGCATCAGGAGACCTGTGATGGCATAAAATGCCACTCAGTGACAGATTTTGTCTTCAGGGCAAGGCCATGCAGTCGGTCCCCTCTGATAAACTGAACGGATGGATGTCATTAATCCAGGCATCCCAGCGTCTTCTCCAGCCCCTGAACTTCAAATGGATGCTCCTCTTTCTGTGAACAGATTTGATTTCAGTTCAGGGAGGAATGACTCAAATCTCACAGAGGTTTGAAATCACCTGTGTATTGCTAATCCATCAGAAATCCCTTTGGCTTTAGGGACTCAGCAGCAATTACTGCGTGAGCTGGTTCAGAACAAATCACTGATATTAATTAGGAAAACCTCCATGGGCAATTGTCTAATTTAGGCACCACTTCTATTTCCTTTTGTGCCTTTATGAAAACACTTGGCAGTGTTCAGAGAAGATGGCACCTCCTTCCTTCTGCCTGCACTGGTGTTCATTAAAGTATTTCAGAAAGGAATGAAATATATTTTCCCTCTCTGTGATTGCTCTCATCAGTAACAGGAAAATCATTGCCTGGGTTTCAGTACATCACCCTGAGCCACAGGAATGCATAAGAAGGAGAGGGAGCAGATGGAATTACGATATTTAAACCCAATTCTGTGGGGAGCTCTCAAGTGACAGCAACCTTTGCTACTGCCATTCATTATTGGGGCTTATAGATGAACATGTAAAGAAAGCTGTAATTATTGATTGCTCAGCAGGCTACAGGTGGCAGCTGTAAGAAGCATTAACACCTGGTATAAAGAAGTGACTAAGAAATCATATATTTTTTTTCAGAGATTAGGTTTATTCTGGAGATAAATTGCAATTTTATAGCCCTAGAGAAAATGAAGTGTAGGAGCAGAAAGGTCTGCTCACACTTTCTGCCTGAAGAGACACAAGATAGAGCACATTGCTTGGGAGTTAACATTCATCAGAGAGTGCTGAGCATTAACACTGAGCTGCTTTGGTATTTTTCTTTCACTTATTCCAAGCCATTGCATTCACTGAATTTAAAACTCATTTACGTTTTCATAAACAAGTTCCCAGTGCTTTTGTAATGCTCTGTACAAACTATAATTATTGCCAGCATTAGGGAAGAGAAAGTGGCTTTATGTCCTGCAAATATTTCAGTAAACCAGGCAGTGAATTTATTGGAAAATGAAATTTAGAGATATTAAAGCTATGTCTGGCTCTTGGTCATATTTGGCAAATAACTTTGGCCTGAAAAAATTTAAAAAAGTCATGAATAGCAAAGTGCTGCTCTCAGTTTTGCTAAACAAAATGTTCATTTCGAAAGCAGTGCTTTAAATTGAAAAACTACCCTAGAAATAATTGTTTTAATTCCCTTAAATTCACAGAATATTTAATTTTAGGTCAAATGAAATGATTCAGAACGAACTCAAATTATTTTTTACTTTCTGTTCACTTCTTCATTTTGGCTGGTTGGAATTAATGAATAAATATATAAATAAATAAAATGAAAATGAAAATCCTGCATCTCTATGCTTATCCCCTGAGCTGCAACTTATAAAATGTAGTTCTTTACAGAAGTGTTGTTGGAGCTGCTCAGGTCTCACTTGTCACTTGTCCTTACTGGGTATCTGATTTATTTTTCCTGAGACAAATGAAGACTAAAATTAAGATCATTTAAGCTTCTACTTTGAAAAATTAATGATTTATTCCATTAGAACTCCTCCCTGGAACCACATCTTACTGACTTATTGGCTGGTATTTTTGTTTCCATCACTGTGGAGAAGTGAAATTTAACACATAAACACTTAGTGTAACGTTTCCTTTTGCATTGTATGATGAAGGTCAAAATGCAGTTGCTGTAGTTTTTCACTCTAGTATTACATTGTTTAAATAATGTCATATTATTATTTGTACATAATTTGCTGTTTATGGATTCTTTGCACTCAATCTGTGATTTTTGTGTTTCCTGCTATGCTTGATCATTACTGTAATACTTTGATGTCAGTAATCAACTTATATTTTTTAAAAGCACATGAATCTGAGCACCTGGAGCCCAATTCTGTACCATTTACCCATAGAGAATAAATCCTCACTGCCTCTGTATCAACTGTCTCTTGCTGTGAATGCTCCCAGAGCCAAGATATAACTCCAAGATTCTAAGTGTTAGAATTAATGCTATAAAGTATAGCTTTAAACTTAAACATTAAAGTGTGCTGAAGTGGTCCAGGAGTCTCATGTCTTTTTGGTATTCAGTGGAACTCAGATTCGTAAGTGCCTGTCTGACTTTTAAAAAATAAGACTTACTCACAGGATTTCTGGAAAATCAGTATTCTCAAGCAATTTGCTGCATAAAACAGACCATTCCAGAGGGGGAAAAAACATAAAGTAATTGGTGCTATCAAATGAATTAGAAGGTCATGAGTTGTTCTCCTGCCACATTAGCAATCTCCAGTCCCCCCTCCATCTCCCAACCCTGATGTAGAAAAAAAAAACATTGAAAAGTTCAAAACTTTCTGCTTTAGGGGCTTGAAACTTGTCACAAGGCTTGAAAATTGATGGTCAGAATGTGAAATGTGGGTTCTTTTGCAGTGATAAGAGAAAAAACAACCTCAGAAGCTGCTGTGAACTTGTCCATGGGAAGCACCAAGGATCATTTCCCACCTGACTGGAACTGGGGGCAGAGTTAAGCAGAGCCAAGGACTGTTCTTTCTCCTTGAAGACAGATGTCATGGCTTTTGGCTTTAAACTGAACTCAGCCCTGCTCCTCCTTTCCAAAATCTAGTGGCCTCATCCATACTGATTCTTAAGATGTTCTCTCTGAAAGCTGGGAAAAGGCAGAGCCACCTGTGCCTGCACCTGGAAAAGCATCAGATACAAAAAGAAAGGAAAAAACAAAAGATTAATTTGACATTGCTGGCGTTTGTGAGATATTTAACTATTCTATGGAGAGAAAAAATGAAATGCTTTGTTGTACCAAAGAGAATGAAAGCCCTTTGTCAATCAGCATGTGTCTTATGCCCTGTTTTAGAGACTTTATACACTTATTTTTCACAGGTTTCTACAGGAAGCCTCTTTTAGCCTTCTGCAAGGAGTGATGGTTAATTCTTGTTGTATTTTCTGTCTTCTTTAATTTGATGAGATAAGAATAGCTCAAATCAATCACAAGGAAGGATGTCAAATCATCAGAAAGGATGTCGTACATAACAGCTCAAGATGAGATGGTGGGGGAAACAGAGAAGGTGGGATGTTAGATGTGTGAGTTGCCTGGAAAAAACAGGAGGGTGCAGAGTCCCACTGCTGCACCTTCCTGGAGGCTGAATGTTCCCTTTGCCATCTGGTTTGGCACAACCTCTGCCTTGAGTTTCATGCCCTACCACCATGTGACAACGGGCATCTGCCTCCCTCTGAATCGCCTCCTGTGACTGACAGTTTAGTTTTGAACCTAAAGGAGCAATTTCAGGCTTGTGCTGAGATCTGATCCCGTTACCTAAATGACTCTGGTTGATATCCAAATGAATCCTCAGGATTCAGGGAGGCACTACAGCAGCCCTAGCAGGCAAAGCTGGAAAAACAAAACAGAAAACGGGGGAACTGAGCAGTTTGGGCTGTGATCGGGTGTTCCCATCTCCAGAAGTCTCTCTCTAAGACTGTCACCACTTTTTTCATGAGAAGGGCCAAGGGATTGTCCTGGGATGAGCAGATGTCATATAATCAGCCCACATCCTCGTTACCCCTAATCTCAAATTCACTGTGTCATCTTAAAAAAGTAAAGATTGCAATAGCTGTAATACTGCAGGATATCCATATTATCTTTGTACCTCACTGAGAGTTCCTTGATTCCTGGCCAGTGTGTCTCCTGTTGCAACTGATTTCCTGCACCTGCACATTCATCAAATGGAAAATTGATCCTTTCTTTCATTTCTGAATTTAATATTTTGGTTATTTTTTTTTTGCACAGTTCTTCTTCACTCCTCCTCCACAAGAGACAAGTGATGTGTCTGAGCTAAATTTCTTTTCTTT
>JAWWLV010000088.1:3234196-3244360 GCA_035041135.1 Platyrinchus mystaceus
TTCTTCTCTTCTCTTATGTTTTTTTGTTTTGTTTTGTTTTTTTGTTTTGTGTTTTTTTGGGGGGGGGTTGTTTGGAGGTTTTTTGTGGGTTTTTTTTGTTTGGTTTGGTTTTTTGGTTTTTTTTTTGTTGTTGTTTGTTGATGTTGTTTGTTTGGGGGGTTTTGTTTGTTTGTTGTTTGTTTGGATTTTTGTTTTTTGGGTTTTTTTCTGAGGAAAAAACCCCAAGATTTTTGATAAATCAACCTGGCACCTCAGGATGTTTCAGGTTTGTTTCTAACAGTGTATTTTCATAGAACATTCATTGGTTTAAATAATATCTGATCTACTGGTGGTGCCCTAATGAGTGTGATGGGCCCAGCCGTCTTCCAACAACCCAAACTGAGCAGATTGAGTTGTTCCTGCCCCACAACCTTTTGTGATCTTCAATTCAGGAGAAAATGAAGTTGGTCCTGCCCTCAGGGAGATATAACCTATCACTGTTGCTTGAGATCCCAAGATACAAGCACAGTCTGTGCTGTTAAAATTCTTTCAGACTGGGCTGCAAAAGTCTGGGATGAAGCACAGCCCTCTGCAGGAGTGATTTCTTTTCTCTTCCCTTTATAAATATCTGCTTCTGCCTTAAAGATAAACATGCAAACACCAGGAATGAGGAGAGGGACATGGGTCTACTTGAAGTAGAGGTACTGGAGGAAAACTCCTTTAGAGACTCAGACACTCCAGTCCCAAATACAGGAGCAGAAGAAAATCTCTTATTCACCAGGAACATTTCCTTACCCCTTTCATGCCTATTTTGCTGTTTGCTTTGCCTGTCTTGGGTCAGAACTGTCAGCACACGCTGCCCTTTCTAAAAATCCATGGAGTGCTCTTGAGAAAGGCCCCAGTGCCTCATCCCAGCCCTCCTGAAGCAGGAATAACAATGAGGGAAGAAATGCCAGGCTCCAGGAAGCAAGTCTTCACCATAATGCACTTTTTATCCTCGGGTTTTGTTTTTAATGCTGTGGAAGAATCTGCTGTGGGTTTAAAGGTTTCAGGGGATCTTGTTTAAAGACCACAGAGAGGTATTTAAGGGCTCAGGTCAGGTGATGTCCAAGCAAACTGTTGCAATTGTTGAGTTCTGGGCTGAACTCTCAGCTCATGACAGTGGTAGTGGTGGATGCTGTGTATGTTGTTGATGTTTTTGTTGAATACAGAGGGGGGATAAAAATGGACCAAGTTTCCTGGTCTCTTTACTCACCTTCTAGAGGAAAACATCCATGAAGTCTGTGAAGCCCAGTCAAGATGTAGATGCAAAAAAGCAACAACAGGTTTGTATTTTTCCTTCTGTCCTACTACTGCTTTAAATTATATTGGTGACTCCTTTAATTGACATTAGTGGGTATCTCAGTCTCAAGCAAAGATGTGAGGGCTGTTCTTCTTTCACTGAACTTTGGTGCTAAATTCATTTTGCAGATGGTCTCATTAGGCAGTGAAATCAAGAGCAAAGAGTTCGTGGCTTCCTAGTTAGTCCAGCTGACAGTGTCAGTGCTTCAGAGGAGAAAAAAAAACCTTGGAGTCAGAGGCCAGCAGATAAATATGCCTGTAAATAGAGCTTTAATGAAAAAAGTGCTTTATGTCCCTAGTAATCACCATACAGCATTATGTCACTTTGCGTGGTCAGTGGAAAGACCTGGGTGTTCAACTGAGCAGCATCTCTCTGCCTGTCAGCACTAAATTGCACATGAGATGGGAAGTGTTTAACACTGGGCACCCTCCTGTTCTCATGTGGGGAAGGGCAGGAAATACTTTTGCCCACAGACCTGTCTTTGCTTAGAGAGAAAGTTTTCCCCCCAGCAGTGTTTATGTTACACAGACACCACGAGCTGCCAGCTGACTCTCTTGTCCTCATCAGTTCATCCTCAGCTCCAGAGAAGACTTTGTGCCTCTTGGTTATTCCTGGAGTATCTGTTGAGGGCAGATGTTTCCTCTCTAGCCCTGCATCACACCAGTGTGCTGTGTTATCAGGTTGCCCTGACTCTGGGGATTAGATGGATGTTCTCTGAAACACTCTGGTGTGCACCAGAGGAGACCGACCAGCTGGTGTTTGCAAAGTGTGGAAATCTGGAGCAAAGCAGCGCGGTGAGGCAGAGAAAAGTTCTTCATTGAAAGGCTGCCAGGTGCCCATGGAGAGCAAAGGCCTAGGGAAGGTCTAGGGAAAACTGGTGGCTTTCACTCCTGCAGCAGAGGGGACAATATACCTGAGGAAAAAAAAATTTAGCAAGTGGAGGCTTTGGTACGGCAATCTTGAGGGAAAATAGACTGTTTCATTTTGTTTGCTTAGAGCAAGTGCTTGATTTTCTCCCCCAGCTCTCAAGGAGCGTTCCTGTCCCTAAAGATGGTTAATCAGGGCTGAATCTCAATATCCACTTCAGTCCATAGGAACTCCAGGCCCTGAGCTGGATACAGAGGCAGGAGCCATGGAGGTTGTTTCTGGCTGCAGGACTCACATGAGCGTAATGGGAATAATTCCAAGGAAAACTGTGTCACAGCCAACAGCTGTCTCTGGCCATCTTTTCCCACCTATGGGTCTTAGAAAATACATGGTATTCATAAGCAGGGAAGTTGCCATTCCTAGCTCTTGCTGAGACAGGTGGAGCACAGTTTTTGTGGAAATGTCCTTGTGGAAATCTGCAACTGAAAAAAAGTTTAGGTTCTGTTTCCCACTTATCTTGAAAATTTAATAGTTGCTGGGTTGAAAACCTGATTTTCCAGGAAAGTTTCCATGAGATCACATTGGTATAATGGGAAAAAAAAGTCAAACAAAGAACTTACTGCAGAAAACTCCATTATCAAATGTCCATGTGGCTTTTTTTGGTGGAAATTTCAGCCAGAGTAATTACTGAGTAGCCTATTATATCAGCAGAGGGCATTTTGTGAGTCTAATGGCACCTCACCTCCTTGTTCTTGGCAGGTGTCCCTGTGTTAAACAGAAATTAAGTGATAAGAAGCAGAGAAGGACATAAATCCTGCAAAGTAGAACAGCAGGGACTCCAGGTAGGTGGATGTGATCAGCACACAAAATCCGATTATCTTTGGACCCATTAGGCTTCATTTTAATAGAGTAAATCTGCAGAGGAGGATGCACAAGAGAGATTCCATCAGGAGACTGAAAAATATTACAGGTGTAAGTCCAAGTTGGGCAGGCAGAGATAATATTTTTCTTGATAGAATGTACAGCACACATGGTGCAACTACAAGGAAATTTAAGTCATACTTGGGATATTCCTGGGTTATATCAGCTCTCCCAGACTGACCTGACTTTTGGTAAAGGCTATTTACAATTGCAAGAGGGAAGACAGAACATCACTGACACAGGTTTTTTTAAAGGTCTGGTATTTAAATTAATTTACAGGGTTCTTCTCAAAACCCTCCGTTTGGAACATGACCACAGTGTCCTGCTGCAGGGTTATTCCAGCTCCTGAACAGCAAGTCCAAGTCATCCTCACAATGCAAAGTTTCTTTAGACAATGGGGTTTTGTCAAGATGGATGGCAACTTCATTATTTTTTAATAGTTTATAAGTTTGTTACTCCACATAGTTGTTAATATTTGTTAATAATCAGTAATAATGGGTTCATTAAACGTTCCAGGTTCAAACTCAGAAGAGGGTGGTGTGAAGGGAGGAGGGAATTATCATAACAGAGGGCAGGTGAATACATGGTTGTATTTACCCACGTTTTGAAGGTCCAGAAAGAACCCTTGTCCATATGTCTGGAATGATGAATGGGTTCAAAACCTCCTGTTCTACATAGAATGGCTCCAAGAATTACCCAGAAAAAGGGATTTGACTATCTCAAGTCAAATCATTATAGGAACAGCAAACATTGTGATGTGGCCTGACATTGGGGTGGGATCTTTGCAAGTTTTCTGAGCTCGACTGGACAAAACCACAGGCAACCTGTTGTAACTTCAACATTATTCTTGCTCTGTGCAGCCAGTTCAGAGACCTCCAGATGTCTTCTCCAATGTAAATTATTCTGTAATTCTAGAATAATAACATGTTGTTTTGGTTTTTTGGTGGGGTTTTTTTTGGTTTTTTTTTTCTCCAGGCTTTCAGAAAGCCTTTTTCAAATAAAAAAATATTTTTTTTTCTCTAAATAACAGGGGATCTTCTCTGCAATTTGCATGAAAAACAAAAACACAGAAGTTTCAAGGGATTTGGGTATGTATTTAATAGTGATCTGAATGCTTACCTGTGGCAGTTCACAAGTTCATACCCCAACACTGCCCCATTCTGCCTGGCAGCCTTCCCTTTGGATAAGGGTCCCCTCTGCACCTGCTATAGGACACAAAGGGTCTGGGTTAAGCTCTTGGCTTAGCCAGTGGCTTTAAGCTCTTCTCCCTTAATATCCTGTATAAATCACAGGAAGTTTTCTAAGCAAATCCTAAAAATCACTTAGAGACTTTGGAAAACATCATCTTCTATCTCTTCATCTGCAGCCACAGATGATAATTTTCCACGTTGCAGGAGGGATTGTGGGAATTCGTGCAGCAGTGTTTGCATGTCATGCAGCTTGTGCTGATAAGTGGCTTTACAAGAGTGTGGATAATTCAATTAAGCCTATTCCATTTGGAGTGTAGTGCTACATGCTCCATAAACTCAGCATTTAAAAATATATGCTCACTTCAGTGTTAAAAATTGCTGTAAAGCTTGCTTAGGAATTCTAAGCACAGGACAGGGAAGGAATCAACCAAAAATGCTTGTAACCCTCAGCCTTGTCAAGTCCCTCCAGTGCAAGCTCCCCTCAGGAGAGGTTTCTAAAGCACATATGGAGGAGAGAAACATGATGCTGTTTGCTGGAGTAGGCTTTGAAATACGGATCTCAGCAAAGAGATCTTGCTGGCTGACACTGCACTTCTGTTCCACACAGCTCTTAGAGGTGTGAGTCTTGTTGAAGACAATACAGAACACAACACCTTCGTTCATATTCCTTTCTTATGACTCCTGGGGACTTTAAAATGCCATCAAGATGCCAGGGCCAAGGATAAGTTATCAAACTCATCTGAGATGTCCATGCATTTGTTCTCATCCCAGGACAAATGGCAGGTGATACAAATGACTCCAGACTCCCTTCATTGATACCCCAACACCAAAATAAATGAGTTCCTACATCCCAGGGACTGTAAACATGCACTGTAACCACACAGCTAAACTGGGCAAGGTTGGAAATATCTCCAGCTGAGCACATTACCTGCTGCTTCATTTTTCAATGCAGAGAAATGGGAGTTTTTAGGGCACAAGTCACCTGTCTTGTTTTAAAAGTCTATTTAGGGTAAGATTAATAATACCGAGCAAGCAGCAATTGCTTCCCATTATCTACAGAGAGAAATAAGGCACTGTGGTCATCTGGCTCTGTGACTCTCACTCACTGTCACTTTTTAAATCATCTTAATTGTGTGTCTGACATTTAAGCTTGCCAGGAAAGAGGAGAAAAAGAGCTATCATATAGTGCCTATGTTAGGAGTTAATACCCAGCAACGTCTGGGTAGACAATCTAAGTGGTTTCTTTATCAAAGTTAGTGTTCCACATCTGTTTTTTTTAAATGCAGCTATGTGGTATAACCAACAGAGATTTCAGGGTGCTGAGTTGGTACTATATGTCGTTCTGGTTGAAACAAAATGTCAGAGAGGTCACATCCCAGAGGACACACCTCACAAATGAGGAACAAATTGAATGTCAGAACTTGGAAGTGTCCTTCAGTAAACTATCACTATTCTATAGGATATTTGTAGAGTTTTTCGGGAATTCCTGCTGGTCCTGATGCTGTTGAAGATTTCCTGTAATTTTCTGGGTGTAGATAAAATGATGCCTGACAATAAGGACAGATGAAGGCAGGACAGCAGTGTCCAGGCTTGTCCTTTTGGTGCTTGTCACAGAGGACCATCTTCCTTTCCATCCCTGGGCCTCTGCTCTACCACAGAATCTCAAACATTGGCCACACATTCAGCTGAGGTGGGGATGTGGAGAGGATATTTGGCTCATTTCCTTCAGCCTTTCCCAAAAGTGGATCCCATGAATGCAGTCCAAGCCAAGTAGAACCCTTTCTAGAGTGTCAGGGAGTTCAGGCTGGTTCCCTGATGGGAATGGCCAATATCTGGTCTAGCAGTGCTGGTTTCTTTTTTAACAAAAGACAATTTTGCATCACGGACAGAAAACATATTTGGGTCTTCACTATTCTTCTCCAAGAAAAAACAAGATCCATCCAGCATCTCAACAAATTGCTTCTTTGGTAATAAATGTTAACAATTGAATTTTAACAGCCAACATATACTGTCTTCTGAGGAACCCTCTTACCTCGTCCATCCTATTACCTGATGTCCACAGACCTTAGAAAAAGATGAGATTTAGGTCAGTTCTTCAAAACTTGTTCCTATGCCTGACCTAGCACCCTTTGGAAATGGAAATCTTCCAAAGGATCCTGCTGGTTGTTCTGCCAGTGAGTGGAGAACCCTCCCAACCCCTTCTGGCAGACAACCTTTTAAATTCAGTCCAGTTCTGGTTATTTTTGTCAAGTGAAGCTGATTTAAATATCCAATTAGCCACAGTGGCAGTGGAGTACAGAGGGAAAAAGAAGCTGTGACAAGGCCTTGGTTGAAGCACGGAGTGCCTGGGGAGCAGGGAGCTGAAGTTTGTGGCAATCTTTCCTTGTGGGATGAATTGGAATTTGACTGACCTCGAGCTGAACAGGCTGAATTACTGACCTGGAATATTTTCTATAGTCTATGTTCTGTAGTCTGTCTCTGTGTCAGATGCCAGGTAATAAACTATTTATTGCTTCTGTAAGTAGCTGCTTCAAGAAGGTGGTGAAGTAACGTAGAGCAGCCGTGAAAAAGGAGGGGCTAATTGGACAGTCCAGTGTCAAAGGGAAAGATAAAATGATCTGCTGGGCTTGTGGGAACAAACCAATTTGGGTTAGTACTCAGGAGTGTTTGCAGGAAGCATGTTTGAAATTTGTAAACAGAATTATTCCCTGAGGAAAAGCCACTCTAATGGCTCTGTTCCCTGTGCAAGCAACCAAGAGGCACAGCAGCCACCCAGCACATCCTGAACTTTGAATGCCTGTGCTCAAACCTACGAAATGAATGTTTGTAAAGCAAGTACAGACTGAGAATCACTCACAGATCTGACAAACATATTCATTCTCTGGACTGTTGCACAAAGCAAACGTGGTACAAATATCAGGACAAAACAGGGTTTATTTAAAACCAGGAGTGAATATTTGCTGAACATCTCTTGAATATTTGTAGTTTACAGGACCAAAAATAAAAAGCATACACACTCAATCTGCTCTGCTGTTTAGAAATTCTTCATATTAACAAATCCACCGTATTTTTGGTATTGCTAAAAAGCTGAAATAAAATTTTCTAACCTTTGGCTTATGCATCATTCCTGCAGGGGAATAAAGGTTTTCTCAGCATAGCAATCTCGACTTTCACACTACTCCTCAAGCACTTCACAATTCAGGCTTGTCAACTGTTGACACCGAGGCAGCAAAATGCTACTGCTGTGGGTGGGTGGGTGTGGAATCCGAGCCAGCTGTCTCCCACATCCACTTCTTAAAATGATGAGCAGGGAGGAAAACAGCCCTGACAGGGTCAGAGAACCTATAGATCCATACAGTCACTCCGTGCAATCGCTCCTGCTCAGCAAGAACTGGAGCACATTGGGGTGGCCCCTTTCCACAGCTCTACACCTGGTGAATGAGTGTGTTGGGTGTTGGGTTGTACTGACAGGGGGGCTTCATTGCAACTCTTGTTCTCAGATGTCAGCACTGGATTATGGAAGAGAATTGTAAGTATCCTTTGAGCACTGCCAGAGGCACTGCAGTTCAACAAACACCAGATCTCCCAGGTTTCAGTTTTGTGCTCTAGGCCGTGGCTGCACACAGAATAGTGACATGGCCAAGAGCTGTAACTTCTCTCTGATTGGATTTTTTCATGTGGCCTTTCATGTACTTTTACTATGGGTGAGTAAATGCCTTTGGGTTCTTTGGTGGTGAAGAGTACCTTGGCATCACACCTCACACCCCCTTGCACTGGAGCCATCCCAGAAACCATCAGCCTCATGAATCAGGAAAGCATGGAATCAATAAGATTGGAAAAGACCATCAAGTCCAACCATTAACCATAATCACCATCACCTTCAGGTGCCACATTCACACACCTCTGGAACACTTCCCTGGGCAGACTGTTCCAATGTCTGATCACTCTTCTAGTGAAGAAATTTTTTCTGATATCCAATCTAAACCTCCCCTGGTGCAACTTGAGGCCATTTCCTCTCATCCTGTCACTGGCTATCTGGGAGAAGAGACCGACCCCCACCTGGATACAACCTCCTGTCAGGGACTTGTAGAGAACTATAAGGTCCCTACTGAGCCTCCTTTTCTCCAGGCTGAGCCCTTCCAGTTCTCTCAGCTGCTCTTCTTGAAACTTGTGTTCTAGTCCTTCCACCACTTTAAAAGCTGTATTATTTTACTGTCTACATTCTGGATTTTGTTTTTTCACAGAAGTTTCTTTAACCTGTCAGCAGAAAGTTCAGTGATGAGAGAGCAATGGATTGTGTACATGAATTACCTCTTGACTCCAGGGAAGAGGCAATTTCTGGTACATTTACATATCTATTTGCAGAACTCTGGTTTGTGCTGCAGCCTTGCTAATGTTTCATATATGGGAGCAAATCATGTCAGAACCCTCCTCATTTGGTAAATAACAGCAGCAAATAAATTAGATTGAGAACTGGCCTACAGAAGAGATTACTCTCAGAGACACTAGTGTGATCCTAAGAGGACCTGATCAAGAAATTCATGGCAATTTAATTTTTCCCTTCAAAACTATCAGCGTATTATGGAAATTGGAATAGCATTTCAACAGGGCTGCAATGTCTGGTCAAGGGAGGGTCTGACTAAGGGAGCAATGGTTCACTGTTTATTCCAGGAGCTTTGGGACTGGAATTCAAATCTTTCTCCTGTCAGATCTAGACCAGGGACTTGCACTCAGTCTCCTGTATCACCAAGGCGCGCTGGTGCTGATTTATTCTTTAATCAGTCAACACCATCTAAGAACACTTTAGTATAATCATTCCTTTTTCTCCAATCCACTCACTGTTCTCTAGGCACTATCTGCTTAACTTTCTGCTTATTTTCAGCCACCCAGTTTTCATGTTAGCTGAACAACAATAATAAAACAATTATCAGACATAAAAGAACAGCTGTACCACTGCCCAGGAGAGAGCATTGTGTGGGCATGTGTGTGTCTGAACAGGCTGGCAGTAATAGAGGAATGACAGCTCTCCTCCTGGTCAGTCACAGCTCTTGGAAATATAAAGACTGAATGTACAGGAAACAACATCCTGGTTTCATAAACACATTCACACAACAGAAAAAAGCTCTCTGGGAAGGAGGCAGAATCAGGTTGACACAGGCACGTAGACATGAACCAGCTCTGTTGTCAGTATTATCACCACAGGACACCCTGGAGGGAAATTTGTCAGGAGACACACTGCAATAATCCTGCCTGACAATGGCCAGGTTTGATTAGCAGCCACTCTGGCCTGTCCAACAAGCCCAAAATTGCCAACTCTTTAAATTGCATAATGTTCCTGCCTTCCTGAATGTAAGGAAACCACAGTACGAGGAGAGCTGGGAGCTGCACCTCCTCAGGGAGAGCTGTGAGCAAGCTTTTACCCCCGCAAAGGCACGTGGGTCAGGAGGACTGGCTACAAGCAGAGCAAAATCCCGTGTCTGGTGTCAACAGGTTGTGGTCACTGCTGTTCCAGATCCTTCACCCAGCACAGCTCAGCACTCATGGGGTCCCCCCAGTAGTTGCTGGTCACCCTCTGGATGCTACAGCAAGTGTGTGGAGGCCACCACAGACACATCACCCTGCTGACATGACCCTGTGCTGTAGTGGACTTATCTACAGGTGCCTGAGCAGGTCTCTTTTTTCCCCCTCACTAATATCCAGAGCAGTATTAATAACTATAAGAAGGGTTGGAACAGCTCATTTTACATGAATATTACAAAATAATCCTGACAAAGAAGAACCCTCGTGGTTGCCCAGAGAAGCTGAGGCTGCCCCATCCCTGGAAGTGTCCAAGGCCAGGCTGGACGGGGCTTGGAGCAACCTGGG
>JAWWLV010000088.1:3245422-3274403 GCA_035041135.1 Platyrinchus mystaceus
TGTGATTCTGTGATTAATAGTAGCCAAATAAACCCAGCTGACAGGAGACCTTACACAGTGACTGCCATAAAGCATCACACAAAAGAACCCCTCCCTGTTCAGCAGGCTCCAGTGGCTTGGAGGACAAAACAACTGCTTGTTCTTCAATTAAACCCAGCTCTTCGAGCATAAAAGCTCATTATCCAGAAAAGACTGTTTACTGCTAATTGTGCCTTTCAGGTTTGTAAACACTGCTCTTTGCAATACAAGGATAATTCACCTGTTACCTCTAAAGAGGACACAAAAACCGACCACAACCTGTGCAAACAGGCTGATTTTTCAATGTTCTATGTTACATTCTGGCACAAACTGTTGGTGAGCAAGTTAAAGACTTGTGTGTTACTTCCTGAAGTGCTTTAATGGGAATTTCAGGGAGCAGGGAAAGGGGAGAAGAGAAAGGAGGTAAGAGCTGTTGGACCAGGGCAATTTACAAAGAGAAACAGGAGAACAAATCACTCTTTTAAAAGTATTTGCTCACTCTTGATGAATGTGTTACAATTCCCTTTGTGCTCCCTTTCCCTGTATTGCCCTGATCAAGTTATACTTGACCTTCTTTGTCTTTTTAAAGGCAACATTGACTTTGTTTCTATTTTTATTGATCCATATAATCCCTTCATGGACTCGGTGACATTAATATCCCCAGGGGACTGTCTCCATTCCAAGTCAGTGAGCTGCTTTGCTTCCCTTTTCCCGTCTGTACACAGCAATGGCATTAGTACTGACAATTAATTCAATAATCCACTGGATTGAGGAACGCCTTTCCAAGAATCTTGTGTGAAGTGTCTTGTAAAAACATCAGGCTTGCTTAGGCTTTCAAACCGAGCATTCAGAGCTGACAGTAAGCTTTGTGGTTTAGCAAGTATAAACAAGTATGCAGATTTAATCTGCCCAATTTAGAGCTGAAGGACTGTTATGAAACTATGAAAGAAACTAGGAAGATACCACATGGGGTTTTTTTTAATCCATAGGATTGGGAAGGTTATTCAGTTTAAAAAGGTCAGCCTCCTGGTACAGGTCATAATTTAGTGACAAAGGGATGGATCCAAGGTTGGGATAAGTGTTGGGACATTGAGATTATTCACATTTCTCATGCTGATTTGGGCACCAGTTGCTAATCAGTAGGAAATGCTGAAGAAAACACAGTAGAAAGACTTTATCCTATTGATTCAGTCACTTCTGGCTGTAGTTAAATACTGCCACAAAAATAGGGTTCAGAGCCCAGAGGATCCCTGGGGATGTGTGTCTGAACCTCACATGGCAAGGAGAGGCACAGGAACATACCTTTGGACTGAATCTAGAATTTGCATTAAATATTGATGGAAAAAAATAATAATCCACTGACTTCAAGGTCTTTTAAGGCTTCCACCCCAAGCTCTGCACAATGATTGGTTTGGTAGGTAATTAAGCATCATCTGGGGCACAGCTACATGCTTGAACCATCCTGACTGTTCTCTGCTCTGAGAACTCATCCCTTGTCTTTGTGCCCTTTCCTGATGTTCAGATGAAAACAGCCTGACTTTACTCCTGGTGAAGCCAACGCAAAAGGTGCAATTTGTCTGCCTCGTTTTGTTTTGTGCCGCTGCCACCACAGCACTGAAACATCCTCTGTATAAAACCAGCAGCAACTACAAAATCTGACTTTGACTTGAGCTGGAAAGGAATTGTGATGCCCTGGATGTGCTGTTGCACACACTGGTTCAGTATCTTCATCTTCCTTTACTTAGAGTTGCTCCTGGGCGAAGGAGGACAGATTTAGACCCTTTAAAGCTGCCTTTCTAAAAATAAGCCGACTAAAACACTCACCACGAGGGTCCTGCAGCTGCTGGGATTTCAAGGAAGAATTTGGAAGTTTGGCTCCACCTTCAGGGTCAAAAGCCTCGTGCTGACACAATGGGAAATGCACTGGTGAGGGAGTATCCTATGGCAGGGGCAGCGGGCAGCGTTCCCAAACAGTCACTGCTATTTTTAAAGGAGGGTTGTCTTATGAAACATATGACTTAGTGCTGCAGTTTCAAACAGGAAGTGTGAATGTGTGTTCTCTTAGCTGGGTAAGGAGAAAGTTTATATTAATTGTTGGGTTTGTGGGTGAAATGGAGATACAGTGGAGGGGACACGGCATACCAGGCTGGAAAGGGTTGTTGGGACAGAAGAGCAGCATCAAGTCAATGCACAAATATCCTGGATGAACAAAACACCCCTAAACCTCCTGTCATAAATCCATTACAAACTCTGAAAACCTGATCAAAGAAGCTTTCTGCCTCTCCCTGGCTGGCACACTGCAGAAAGCCATCAGTGACTCACAATTTATTACATAAATTCTTTGATAATTCTGTGCTACCCCCCCTATGGAAGAGCACATTAATTTCATGTCACACCACAGTTCAGCTCTACCAGCTCACACCTTTCACTATGAGCATCCTACTAGTTCACATCTGACTTATTTCCATAGACTCTGTAACAAAGCCATTGGAAAGGAACTTATTGCACCAAACCCATGGAACCCTCCCGGATTTTTTCTGTCCTGGCTGTTACCTGAACACTTGGTGTGAAGAAATCAGATAATGCCTGTAAGTACAGGGAGAGATTTGTAAATAAGCATATTCAGTCTCTGCATTTTGGAGGACTTTTCATGATTTCTACAAGATTAGCATTGGCAAGGAGCACTTTTAAAAATCACTTCTGACCAAAAACTGCCCAAGAAGCAGAGAGTGTGTAAAGCACACTGGGTTAGCTTGGCTAAGGGCTGGCTTAGCTTGCTTTTTTAATAATAATAATAATAATAATAGTTCTTGGATAACTTCTTATTAGATCTTAGCAATTACAGTCAAGATCAGTTAACTCTAATAATTAAGACTTGGCATTGGACTGGAGGTTTTTGCTTTATTTAGTTTTTTTTTTCATTTGCTTGTTATTTTGAAAGTCTTTTGAAAAGCCTTTTAAAGGCTCTCCAGCAATAAATGCAAACCCTGATTTATGATGCACAATGGAAGAAAGAGGGAAAAACTCAACCTACCTTTTCTTTCTTGGAGTTGATTCATTACCTGCTGGGTAACCTCCACTGTGATCAGTATTTCAGAGCTGTGATAGCTGTATCCAAGCAGAAGTCCTGGTCCCATATGGCATTTTCTGAAGCAGCAAAGATGGTTTGTGCTCCCTCACTCTTCCACCTTTATGTCAGTTCACTTGCACCTCACTGAGCTGTTACAACTCTGTGAGCCAACCTGGAAACCAAATCACTGGGGTGAGAAAAAAAAAACCAACCAACACAGGTAAACGTTTTTGCTGCTTGTTTCTACTACTCTATGTTTCTAAAATGCCAGCTAAAAGCTCCCCAGGTGCAGTGTTTTCAAGAGGCTGATGTAAATGTTGGGGTTTTTTTTACCATAAACTCTTAAATGCTTTGGTATTTAATCTGGAAAATGCTACTGCCATGGGTCGGGCTGATTTGGTAAATATTCTTCAACTCCATCATCAGCTCAGCCTTTGAAGGAAAAAAGAAATTAGAGACCACAATCTCTTCTTCCAGTAAGTGCCAAGCAATTCAAGTTTCATTCATTGTGTTACAGAACTAAACAGCTGATTCTTGGGATAAAAGAATTACAGTTCCCCCTCAAACTCAGTTCTTGCATTTGCTGTGGATATAAGGATGTCCAAACCTGATCAACCTGAGTTCATTCAGGTAATGTCTCTTGGCTGAGGCAAGAGAGGGGAAAAAAGACATACCTGTTAATGAATAATTATGTGTTTACCTTCTCTTTTGACCTACTGGTAGAGTAATATTTGGCTAAATATCTGAAGTTTATCAGTTTCACTTGTAACACAGGCAGAAGTACTTTACAGGGAAGGTTCTAACTAGTCATTGAATAAATGCTCCTCCTCACACTGTTCCACAATTTTCTTGCCACTGCTGCCCAATGGCACAAGATAATTTTTGTTTCCTTCATTTAAAGGTTTCTCTCCCCACAGATGAGGTTTTGTCTGTGGTGGGATTGGTCACCTCAGGGCTTTGGAACTATGAGCTGCTGATTAAGACACGTCTCAAGTAATGAAAAACTGCTCCCCATTTTGGGGGGTTTGGCAGTTTTTGTGAAGAGCTGGTGTGGTTCCAGGTTGTAGTAGGCAGTTGGAACAGCACGAGCTGTAAAATGCCTTTGTCAGGGAGCAGCTGCCATTGTTGCTCCCTGAGGGAACTAAGAGTGATAAACCAGACAGCAGAACTAGGACTTCACTGGCCAAGATCCTGCCTTGCAGCACCTCAAAAGTGAGGCAAATCCAGAGATAGTTCAGCCAACAGTCCAAAACTCCAGGTAAGTTCATACTGATAAGATAAGTCCAAGATTAAACCAGGAAGTCAAGGTTAGGATCAGGTCTAACAATAATATCCTCTCAGACACAGTCCTGTGTTTGCCACGCTGGTCCATGATGACAAGGCTGGTCCATTGTTACAAGGTAGGTCCAAGGTCAGGCTGGGAGGTTTCAGAGTCTAAATCAACGGTGTCCATGTCCAAACACTGACAGAAGATAAATATTCCTACAGCATAACTCAGGCCCAGGCTGAACGACCAGGACTGAACTCAAATGGAGCCCGTGAGTAGGGGGTGTTCACAGAGGCCTCAGGAGGGGTTGGTCAAGGTTGATAAAGCCCATCAGTGCCCTCAGGACCCTGCAGCCTGTTTCTGTCCACTGATTATAAAGGGAACAGAGACAGCAAGCTCAGACACCGGCAGCTGATCAGATAGACCTCACATCAGGTCTAACATCAGTGTTTCCCTGAGTCTGTCTTGATTTCTGGTGGAGCACAGCCTAAAATGAAGCCCTTCTTCAGAGGAAACTCGTCATCCCAGTTAGAAACAGGGCAATTTTGAAAACTGGAATATAAGTCATTCAGTACTGGAATATAAGTTATTCAGTACTGTTTGGTTTCCATAGGAGGACTACACTGGTTTCGGCACACAGAAGAGAGTAAGTGAATCAGGCAATCCCTCCTCAGGATCTTTTAAGATCAGGTTGCTCTTGCCTGAAGGGCAGGAAGCAAGCTGAGGTCTGCAAAATCCAACCTGATGCTGCTGAAATCCTAGAACCAAAGGGTCAAGCTAGAGACCCTCTCGCTGAAAAGCACAACAGGCATTATTTAGGAAGGTGGTATGAAGCCGTCTCGCATAGCTTGACTCCTAAGTCTCAGATGATCCAGATTTTTTTATTGTACTTCATCCTTTCTGATGATTGCCATCCTTTTCTTCTGGTGAGCCTCAGTAATCCATGCATTTATCACCTTTAGGTGATGCTACAGTGACTCATTTGCTGTCACCTGGACTCCAGTTAGTAAAGGACACGGCTTTGTATCCCCAGGGCTCTGTCAATTCCGTGGTTCCCCAACCAACCTCTGTAAAATCCCAGGATAAACCCCTGTGTGCCACTGGTATCTGTCTATGGGACAATTTGCTCCAGAAGCTCAAGCAGCTCCTTCCCCTGATTTTCTTCACGAAAGATCCCAACACCTCAATCTTGGAGGAGATCTTCTCCATTTTGAATTTCTCCCACACTTTCTCTCACCACCACAAAACAAAATAACCAAGCCAAAAAACACTTGTAGCCTTAAATACACTCTGAATCCCAGAAGGAGAAATGCCAGAGAATCTGTACAGTCCTGCTGTTGTTCTTGATCCTGTATGGAAAGCAATAACATATTTTTGTGAGAGCTGACAGCATCTGTCTCCGGAGCAGATAGATTATGGATTTGTCTCCTGGGAAATATCTACGTTCTGCCATGTGCTGCCAAGGCTCAGATATCCAGTCTGGTCTCAACCAAGCTAATTGTGGACATGGAAACAATATAGTTGTGTTAGTATGTTCCACTCAGATGAATTAGCTGACCCATCACTGCTCCCTTCTGAGAGGGACATGGCCTGGGACATGATGAGTTTCCATGACTGTCATCCTGAGCTTCCCACAGAAAGGAGAGCACACACTGCTTTAGGAGACAGCAATGGCACACCCGTGGGTAAAGCAAACTAATCTCATAAGAAGTAAATTATGCCAAATCACCCAGTGGTTAATCATGGATTCTTGCTTCATTGCTAGAATTAACCTAAATTTATGCTGGTTATTGCACTGGACTGAGCCCTGACAGCAGCCCATCCCTGCTAAAGTGAAGGTGTCCGTGTCAATGAAGATCTTTGGGCAGACACCCAGATTCCCAAGGTCAGATGGTATGGCTTTGTATTTAAAAACCCTTAAAAAATTTTCTCCTATGAATTTTCCCTGATATTTCAATGCTTACTCCAATTTTCCTTATTAATTCCATATATTTCTTTGTTATCTTCATTTTCCCTTCTCTTTCTGGGGGTGTCTAATTATGGGGAAAATACACTTTTTACGTGTTCTCCCCAGTTTAACAGGGAAAGAGAATCTGAATTGTCTTCCCCTTTCCTTACATAAGGACTCTTGCCACAGCTACACTCTGAAACACCCCTGAGTGGGAGCAGGAAAATATGTAGAATTTTAACCCATTTCTAGGTTCCTGAGCACAAACACGATACTTTTAAGTTAGTTTTATTTTTGACCTTGACTGTAGGTACTGAGTTGCAGGTAAGGAGTTCCCTCATCCAGGGAATTCAGCACAGAATGAGCAAGTCCTGCCATACATCCAGACATAGAGATGCACATAAAATGTGAAAATCCATGGCAATTACACAGCAGTGCCCTTTTGGCTAAAATCCATATGTGAAAATGACTTGGAGGGATATGGACTCAAAAGCACAGTTTAAGGAGCAAATATGGTCATTGTCATTTAGACCATTTTTCTTTTATTTTTCTGCTTCTCTCTGACCCTCTCTTCCCACCACAACTTCGTAGTACCTGTTTCCACCCAATTTAATAATGCTTGCAGGACTTTAACCTTCCACTTCTGATTAAACACTTGGGAAACACACGCTTTAATTAAAACCAGAGAGGGAAATAGATTTTCTTTTCTGCTTGTAATTCTGACAAGGGCAAACAAAATTGAATTTTAAATGGATAATAGAAAAACAAAACTCCCCGTGAAGTGAAATGAAATCAACAATAACATTGGATGCTGTTTGTTTGAGGGCTTTAAAAATGTTCCATTATGAAATCCCCATCCCTGGAAGTGTCCAAGGCAAGGTTGCATCCTTGGGACTTGGAGAAACCTGGGATAGTGGAATGTTTCCCTGCCCATGGCAGGGGGTTGAAAAGAGATAATCTGTAAGATCCCTTCCAACCCAAACCATTCTGTGATTCTGTGCTTTCTCCTCTCTTTTCTTCGTGGGAAATAAAGTAAAAGTAAAACTAAAAGGTGGTTTAAAATGGGAATCAAAACCCTGCTTCCCCTGGAAGACTGACAGGAGAATATTTCCGTGGATGTGTTCTATTCTGCTTTTTCAATGCGGTGTTTTATCAAACTTGACATATTTCCACGATACAATTTTCTCTTGACAGGTTGACATTTCCCCGTGGGAAACTCCATAGGAGTGTTTCTGATGGGTTGTTTCAGATGATCTGCAGTTCTTAAAGTAAAGGCACAACTTGTGGGATGCTGGAAAGAGTTATAATAATTCGAGGAGGGGACAGATCACTGCATTTTCTGTTCTGCTGTACAGAATCCATAAAGAAATATCAGGGCTTTATGCAGCAGGTGACCTGATGCCTCTTCATCATGAGAACACAGGCACTGTAGAAAATCCTTAATGTGAGACCTAATGTCTTGACTCATAATAAGCATTCCCCTACTAATCACTTAAGTCTCCAGACTTAAGCTCAGAAGCTGAGCAGACTGAATTTACTATTGGTGCAAAATGAACTTACTGAAAGGCGTTTTTTCCTTGAAAACAAGTGAGCAGGACTGGGACTCAGCTTTTAAGCAGAGATTCCCCACTGAGACTGATGAGAATTCCTGCTTTTTGCATGCAATGAGGGCCAGATTTGGCTCACTAACTCGAGCATTTTAAAAGTCTGAAGCTATATTCTCACTGGAACTGGTGTGAAAGCAGAATAATTCCAGCACAGCTGACTTGCTCCAGCAATAGCACATCATCTCTTTTCTGCTTCAGATGATGTTCACACAAAGGTCTTTTCATAATTAAAAAGCAAACAAACAAACCAACAAACCCAAACTGATGCTCTTTTTTGTCCTCTATAAAATGACTGCTTGTTTTGTTATTTCTTGTACTGACAACCCATCTTTAGCCATTGAACTTTTTACTTAAACACATGAACCTGGGAGTCATTATGTCCTCAATTCTGAGAGGACTAGAATTATTGACCCTGAGCTATCAGAGAAGGACAGGACAGGCTTAGCCAGTGGACTACAAATGGCCATGGCAAATACAAAACCAAGCAGATATTTGCTATTTCACCTTTTTTTCCTTTCACAACAGTATTCTTTGAATTTAAAATGGGCTATATTGCAAACATCATGTCTGAAAGATGTGGAGCCTGAAGGATTTGGTGTCTGAAGTATCTGGAGAAGGTGATCAAAGAATTTTTTTTTACTGTGTTTTACCATTGAAGAACTAAGACTTGTATAATAAAACCACCAAGAATCAGTTTCAAAAACAGTGGTAAGTGATTCTTCACACTGCATGAGCTGTGAAACTGCTGTGCTCTCACAGACCTGTCCAGAAGTCAGGGACATCTGCATTTTCTGCTCATTGCAGTCATTTTCTTTTCATAATCCTTTATGCCTTCTCTCAGCTGAGGAACAAGATGGATGATTTCAGATTACAGAGAGTGTGTTTTCACCTGAGGGGGTTTGGTGCAGTTGAGATGAGTGGAGCAGATGCACTCTAGGGATGAATCTGAGCTATAACTGTTGACTCAACACATTTGTGCCTATCCATTTTCCATTGCTGTGTTTCCTCAAGCTCTTGGAAAGTTTATTAACATGTTTGTCATTGAAGTTTCCACTTACTTAAATCACCACTGCCTGTTGCTATATGAAATTAATCCAAAGACTGCAGACCTATTCACCTGACTGCAGACCTATTAATAACATTCTTTGCATGCTTCAGTAATCACAGACAAGCCATACATCTAATAAGTGCTTTTGAACTACTGTCAAACTCCATTTTAAACCTCATTAAGATTGGATTACTTGGTTACAATAATGCTGGTGGCCTCATGCCAGTGGTCCTGACTCACACTGGTTATTGTAACACATTGGCCATAAGAATACAGGAAATGTCAAATTCAAAGTTGAGGTTGAAAGAAAAAGAGTCATAGAATGGTTTGGGTTGGAAGGGAATTTTTAAAGGTCATCTAGTCCAGCCCCCCTGCAATGAGCAGGGACATCTTCAACCACATCAAGTTTCCCAGTGTCCCATCCAACCTGATCTTGAGTATTTCCAGGGATGGAACATCTGTGCCAGTGTTTTACCGTGCCCATCATAAAATACTTCATTATATCTAATCTAAATCGATCCTCCTTCAGTTTAAAGCTGTTACCCTTTGTCCTATCACTCCATGCATTTGTAAAAATTCCCTCTCCAGCTCTTTCTACGTGTTCTGGGAAGCCTCATAGTGTAAGTCTTGCTGTATAGAAAGATTGAAGTCAGAGGAGGCTGAAAATCAACACAGAAAGACTGACATAGTGTAAGAATGCAGATTGTTATACCTAATGCTTGGAAAATTTGATATAATCTGCCATTGGCACTTTGACAGTCACCCATCACAGAATCATTAGAATCACAGAGTCATTTAGGTTAGAAAAGACCTCCAAGAACATCGAGCCCAACCATTAACCCAGCACTGCCAAGTCATGGGCTTGGCACGGTGAGTCTCCTTTCCTTAACAGAGGAAGGAGAAATGGGCAATCCTAAATAATCCTCTGAGTCCCCTTGGGTATCAGCAAGGAGACACACTGTGAAAAATGAGCCCTTCTTGAAGACAGCACCCCAGGGGAGAGGTGCTGCTGGGATGGCTCATCTGCTGCACTCACCTCCTCAGCAGCAGCTTAACAAAATGCAGATGTCAGGAGTATTTGAGGTTGCCTTTTCCTGGTTTTAAGGTTTACTTGCATAACCTACAGTCTTGTCCTTTAGAGGACCTCCCCACTGAGCTCACTGGGCTAAAGCCTGCTGTCTGTTTTAATCCTGATTGCTGCTTAAAGTAGTTGAACGTGATTCCTTTGGATAGTGGGGTCAAGGGATCAGTGGTTTTTTTGTTTCCCTCAGCTGCAGAAGTTACTTCCATGGCAGGTATGGTCCCATGCCAGAAAAGGGGATAAACCCTCTAAAGCAGGCAGTGCTCTGTGAAGATTCAGCTGTGGGAAACTCCCTGTGCCATAAATGCCTTTTCCTTTTCTTCAGTAAAAGTATTTTTGTCTGTGTTTCACTCCACATGAGCTCTGTTTGTCTCCTCTATAATTTTACTCAAGAGCCAGATTCAGCTGTTGACTCATTCTGCTTTTCCCTGCCTCCGTTTGGTTGATACCATCCTTGAGGGGGAGGTGTGTGGAAAGCAGGTCCAGGTATTTGAGGAAGCACATCTATGCTGGATCCTGGTGTAAATCACACAGGTAGAGCTTAACCCAGCAATGGCCTCAGTCTACTGATAACTGCACTTCACCTTTTGCCTCCCAGGGAGTTTTACTAAGATTTTTCTCAAAGGAAAATGTAAAATAAATGGCAGTGAAAAACAGAATCATAGGAAAACATGGGTTGGAAGAAACCCCTTGAGATGTAGAGTCAGTCGATCTGCTGCTCCAAGCAGGGCTGACTTCAAAGTCAGGCTCAGGGACTTTTCCCATGAAAAAAAAGAGGAAATTTTCCACAGAAAATCCCCAAACTTATTTTTTAATGACATTGGTTTCCTGTGGCACTGATAGGAACGCTCTGATTCTCTTTTTTCCTTAAAAAATGTAGAATACATTGGAGTTCTTTCTAATTTGGATCAGGAGGGATGTGGTAGCGTGGTAAGAGACAATGTTAGTTTCATTCATTACTGCTGGTTCTTTCTGCCTCCAAAGAGGAGAATTTCAAGATGTATAATTTTTATGAAATACTGAAAGAGTCTGAATTCTTGTGGAGCACCTGCACATGTACCCAAATTTTAATTCAAGCCTTTTAAGGTGTGATGTGATTTTGCAGTCCAGCTGCATTTTATCATCACACCTATCCTGATTCCCAGGCTGGTGTGCAGGCACCACTGGATTCAGGATGTGACTTTTATCTGTGTGTCTCACCAGCATCCTGAATGGTTTTATGTGGATTTAAAGAAAGGTCTGTGAGGTCTGTCTGCCATTCAGCCACTAACATTGACAGCTGCAGGTGCCTGGGGAATATCATCTTTAAATGCTTTGTTGTTTCAAAGATTTCAAATGAGACTGAATAAAGCCTTTGTTAATTCTGTTGAGCACCTTCTTTACCTGTTCTTGGAGCTGAAGGAAGTTGAACCATTTTAGACATAAAATTTTAGACTTTCACAGACTAGAACTTGTTGTTTTTTGTGGTTTGGGATTTTTTTTCTGGGAAGAAACTCAAGATTCAGTCAACTACTCCCATCAGCCTTTCTGGAAAGAGAGCGTCTGGCTTGCTTTCCACCTCAAAAAAGAAGACAAGACAAAAAATTAGACACCCTTAAGCATTTCAACTGCAAGTGCCTTTAGTTTAATCTCTCTCCCTCTGTTTTCATTGGAGTGTAAATTTCCTTAGCACTAATAATAATCTCTTCTTTTCCTTTTCATTGCTCAGGATGTAAAGCAGCATTTATTGACAAACAGCCAATACCTGGAAAACTCAATTTCTGAGCAAAAGAAAATTGTTTATCACCAAATCTCTGATAAATAAACATGAAATGATGCATCCCTTTCCTGCTACCATAACTCACAAAAATGCTGCTGTGCAATGGGTTGTTTTCAGCTGACACAGCAACTCAGGACAGGCCGGATAAGAGAATTAGGAGAGTAAATGGATGAAAAGATGGTTAAGAAATGCAGAATGGTGAAAAACCAGTGTAAAAATCATTTTCCTAGAGAGCTAAAAGGAAATCCCTCTAAGTTCTTTGATAGCTTCATGTCTGCTAAGATGAGTTTTAGAGGAATTTTATGAGATGTTTTCCTGGGTAATGTACAGGCTGAGTCCACCCACTTTGCCACCTTTTCTGCGGTGTCCATGGAAACACTGGGGTACAGCTAGAAATGAATTATGATGGGCCCAAAAAGCCAAATTGCTTTTACTGATAATGTGCACAGCCTTATCCTTCAGAGGATCCACCGCTGACTTCACCTACCCTTTCAGGTGAGAGGCTTCAGTGCTGACATGGAGCCTGGAAAAGGTTGAACCATCCCAATCTAAGGTAGCAGGAGCAAGGCCAGTGTTTCTTCGTAAAAGGAGTTGTGAGCTGAAGACACTTGATGCAAAAAAAACCTGCCCCAGAAAGGGATTTTTACTGATGGTCAGGAGGGCTAAAAGAAATGGAGACCAGCAATTTTGGCTGAGCCACAGCAGGCCTGCAGCACGTATTTTAATCAGGCACTGCCTGAGGGCGTGGAGCATCGCTCTGCAGAATTTCAGACTCTGAAACTGCTGTGGCTGATTGCTGCAATATTTAGAGGCATATTAACATGAATGAGTAAAAGGTCCTGGAGCTCTCCTGCCTGTAAGAGCCCTCATGCACAGTGAGGCAGCACGTGCAGCTTTGATTCACATTCTGGGAGGCAGATGTTCATCGCAGGGAGGTGTTGCCAAAGGTGGCACTAATTAATTGCTGTGAACAAGACAAGCTTGAGAAATCACATTCTCTCATGCCTAAAGCTGATGCCTCTCAGTGAGGATTGAAGGGTGTTGGACCAGATCTTCAGTCACTGTAAAGTGTCATAATACTGTGGCAATGGAGGACACTGAAGTATATGGCAAGTTATAACACTTGCAGGGTAATTTTTTCTCTCAATAAAGACTGGATGGGATTCATGTCACCTAATTCCAGTTATGTCCAATGCAGCTGTTCCCCTCTGAACTCACTGATCTCAGCTTCTTTCCCAATCAAGGACAGAACTGGGATTTGAGTCAATAGATGGACCACAGACACCGAGTTTAGGGTGATGTAAAGTGAAGCTGGACTTCTTTGACTGTATTGGCTCTGTGTTCACTGGCTGTAAAGGGAGAGTGGAGAAACCAGATCATTTGTAGGAACATTACAATAATGGTTTTTATTCAGCCCAATCCTACCTATGGTGGCAGTTTGTGAAGCCAGAAAATTTCCTAGAACCTCATTTCCTACATCCTTTTTAAAAAGTTTTGTGTCCTATACAGGACATCTTATGAACATCTGCTACACAGAGACTGAAGTATTACCAGGAAGCCCTGATTAGTATGCAGCCTGTCTGCCTGCACTTATTTCTATTTATCAATGTAATTTCTAGACCTCCTGTTTACCACATGGAATATTGTGCTGCTCCTGACTCCAGTAACTCACAACACTGAGACAACTGAAGGGCAAGAAGTAAAAGGAAAAAAAAATTATTATATGCAAATCCCTTGTTTCTCTTTCCTAACAGAAGATACACAAGTTGTTTATCAGTTTCTTGGCAGTAAGATTTTTGCAGGTAATTTATATACCAATGGAAATATTGCAAAAAGCAAACTCTGTGGTCACATTCAGTAACTTTGTGTTTTATAACTTTGTGTCCAATCTGAGAGCCCTAACTCACAGAGATACCTAATTCTAATTTATTTAGAACATGAAACACTGGCACAGGTTGCCCAGAGAAGCTGTGACTGCCCCATCCCTGGAAGTATTCAAGGCAAGGTTGGACAGGGCTTGGAGCAGCTTGGAATAGTGGAAGGTGTCCCTGCCTGTGGCAGTGGGTTGGAATGAGATGATCTTTAAGGTCCCTTCCAACCTAAACCATTCTGTGGTTCTGTGATATTCAGTTCACTGAATTAAGTCTGAAATAACAAGCAGATGCAGATACTTCATGCCCCATATGGCTTCGAGGCACTAACTTTAGGCACTCAGCATGGAAAAAAGGCAGCAAGCACAATCCAAAATAGAAGGCAGTTATTCCTGGGGAAAGAGTGATGCTTTTCTTCAGGGATGACACAGCATCATTAGGCTAGAGATGAACAGAGATAAGTTATGTTGACAGCTGAATTCTAGGCAAGTGGATGTAGAAAATCCCCATTTTATGCATTCTTACACTCTCTAAGCCTGGTTCTCCCATGTGTACCTCCAGTGGTACTTCACTGAAATCCACATGGCTACAGAGTGTAAAACTGGAGTATTATTGCTGTGACTGACAACTGAATATTTGTAAAACTGCTTCTGATTCATTTACCTGCCAAATGCTTAGTCAAGTTTTCGAGCCTCTCCACTAAAGCTGACAGTGTCAGGCAAGGATGTGAAGAAATCATGAACCTTTTTGTTTGTTTGCTGTGCTGTGAGCTCCCAGAAACAGAGAAAGACAAAAAGAAGTGATTTCCAAACATTTCACTAGAAAAGCCAAGTGAGCAGTGTTGTCAGATGATGGCAAGAAATAAAACAAATATTGCATTGGCAAAAAAAAAAAAAAAAAAAAGCTTTTCCAAGGAAATTCCCGACATGCTGAGTGGTCGTTCCATACAAGGAAATCCTGTCGATGACTTGGCAGATCTGGGGCCAGAAATTGCTGACAACTCAGCTACTAAAATAATTGAGACCTCAAAGAGTTCAGAGCAGCCTGTCAAGGGAAGGATCCTTCCAAAACTCCATCTGATGAAACTGCCCCTCAGCAGGGAAGTTTCAAAGGCAATGATGAAGTTTGTCAGAAACGAGAGTGAGCCCCAAGAGATTTCTCTATTAAGCAGAAAAGTACTTTTTGGGTTTCAGTGGTTTCACTAAATATCCACTGGCTATGATATGAGCTCACCATTAAAATATGGAGACACCTACACTTATTTTTCTCAGTCCACAAGAGAAATCCTGTCCAGTAACTTATTTAAACTGCAGGACTTCATCGGGTCTCTGACCCTCAGTTCAGAATGAAACCTACTCTACAATGTAAGATGACATTTCAAGCTAAAGATGAGCCCAAAAATCTATTAATTGAATCAGAAAGATCCAAGGAGGAAGGGAAAATGGGAGAGGAGAGGGATAAGACTTATATGAATCTCTTTGCAAACCTGTAATTCTTGCATTTTTGCTGTATGTTTCCAAAAATATTGTAATAAAAGTTCTTCTTATTGAGGCTTTGACAGTAACCTATAAATGCTTTCAAGTTAAAAGGATTGGGGGTTTAGCCCTCATGCTGAGTTATTTCTTTTTCTTTAAGACTGCTGATACAAAAAAATCACCCCTTGGAGAGTAAGCATTGTATGGAGACACTGCCTGTGAAGTGGGAAAACAAACACAAAATTTAGGAAACATCCTTTGAAGTACATCCTGCAGAAAGCACTTTAACAGAAAATAGATGAGTCAGATTTTAGTGTAATCACAATGGATCAAATTTGGATGCAGAAATTGTGGGTCTCAGTCTTCATTTGATTGTCTGGTGCCAGATCTCCTTCAGTGTGATAAAATACAGGTGAACACTGCAATCTAAATGCGAAATGCAGAATATATTTATTATACAAGAATGAAAGAGGGAGGCTCAATCACATGTTTCTTTCTGCTATTTGAAAATCCAAGACTTATTTTCACAGAAATAACTTGAAAGTTATCTGGAAATAATCAAGTCATACCAAGGATTCACCAAAATGTCAGATCTACTTACAGGGTATCAATGGGGCTTGAATTTCTGAAGCCAACTTAAGCAGCTCCTCTCATGACATATTTTCCTCCTCCTGAATTTTTAAGGTAAAACATCTCTTGATAACACATTTAACCATATTTTAAAGTCCCACTGAAGTAATTGCAAACACGGCAAAGGTTTATAGAGGTTTCAGTGCTTAGATAAATGTGAATTAACCAAAGCAAGGGTAACTGAGGATTTATTGACATGGGATTGATTTCATCACTTCTGTAACCAGTAGTTCCTGCTTCTCCTTCATACAATCCATGCAAAAAGGAGTAATTTATTCTTCCAGTAAGGCATAGGAATAATTTCTTGAAAACCAAGGAAGCCATGGGAGAAAGAAACCTTGAGATGGGAAATAGAACCATGGAATGGTTTGTCTTCGAAGGGACTTTAAAGCTCACCTCGTTCCAACCCCCTGCCATGGGCAGGGACACCTTCCACTAGAGCAGATTGCTCCAAGAATCCCATCCAACCTGGCCTTGAACACTTCCAGGGATGGGGCATAATACATTTGTTATTGATACAGAGATGGTTGGATCACTAAGTCAGACTATTTTAGCCTCCTCCTGACAAGTCCAGCTATTTTTCCATCACATATGATACAAACCAGCCGGGAGTGCATTTTTCACCCAGGTTAATTTTTCACCCAGATAAAGGTGAAGGGAAAGTGTTGTCCTGCCAGGACAACCCCCCCACCTTTTTGCATGAGAAGTCTGCCAGGTACTGATGTTGAGAGTCCCTTTCACAGCACAAGGACAGAACAGTGCTGGTAACGGGGATGATTTAATGTCCACTGTTGTCTGTGATAGGTTCTTTTTGTTGTCCCACATCTGGATGGGGAAAGAAGAACATCTGGCAGTGCCTGCAGCCACCAGAACAATTCTCCCAGCCCATATGGGCTTGGTGGTAGCTGAGGTTTGTGGGGCTCCTGGGAAGTGAGGAGCTGATTGCATCTCCTTGACAATAGGACATGCAGAACACCAAGCTGGGCACGCTGTCACAAGGAAAAGCCCCGTGTTATTCCATGAGAATGCAGCATCCACATGAGTTCCACGGTGAAGAAAGCCAGAAATACTATATTATGCCTAAGGGGTGATGTTTCCACCTCATTTTCCTGCTCTCTCCCCTCTCCCAAGGTTTATACTACACTCCAGAGACTTCACAATTCGGAGCCATTTGAAACAATGGAACTTTCCTTAAATATCACCATTTTCCCCCTCCATCCTTCTTACATTCCTTATTCAAGTGCAATTGCAAGAACTAAGCTACACTACATGCCTTTTCTTTATCAGAGCAATTTCTGTTTTCCTGAGCTGTGCTCGTTACCAACTCTGACCCACCATTATTTCAGGAAACCATTACATTCATTATTAATAAGAACCCTCCAGCTAACTTCCCTCCCTTGCAGACATTATTCTGGTTTTAAATGTCATCATGGCCCTCACTCATTCTGCAAGAAGCAGGGGGGACTCCTCCAGTTCCTTTTCCCAGCCTGACCTTTTTCAGATCTGGCATACCCAGATCAATTCACCTGCCTCTCTGAAACTGAGCTGAAACCAATGCAGTCAAAAGGGGACAGGGCAGCACAACGCTTTCAGAGATTTGTAGCTGTTCTGAGCTGTCACATCTCTCTGGAAGGGGTTTAACTTCATTAATTGATTGGATGAATAAAACATCTGATACATATTTAAAATTGGTTTTACTCATATTCTGCATGACTGACCTGAAATCTATTCAAGGTCCCAAATGGGGACCCAGTCTGCCCCCAAATGGGGACCCATGGGAGAGGGCTCTGGACCTCACCCAGAGGGAGGTATTGGATATTTTCTGTTGGTTCCCTTTAAGTGACAGACACCTCATCCCTCTGAGATGTCATCCAATATTTCAGAGAAACAAAATTGGTGCCTGATTCAGTCCAGTTCTACCCTTTGGTTACTCATGTCTTGTGTGAGATGTTTATGGTTATTACTGAAACTGGTTTTCAAGTTACTTTAGTTGTATTGTGTAAATTCCTCAAGGTTATGGACACGGCAAGGACCTCACTGTGTTAGATGTTACACCAGGAGCTGGCCTTGTCCTCCCTCCAGTGAGGGTGCTTTGTGCACAGTTTCATCACTGAGAGCAGAGGGAATACTCCTGGGCTCAAAATTGAAGATATAAGTTATTTCAGGAGCTTTAAAGAGGGGGAGGGAGGAAAGCACTACCAAACAAGCAAGGGGGAGTCATCCTTGTATGGGAATGACTGCAAACCATATCTGAAAGTCATTTGGGCAAGAACTGAACAACTGGATCCATGCCATGATCCCATATGGAGACTTGCTCCATCCAACTGATCAGAATTGTCTTCTCCTGCATTCCTGAACCTCTGCATGTTGCTCTCATGGGTCTTTGTGTGTTTCCTAAAAGAGCAAGGGTTACATTTCGTGTGCCACACGCACACTCATGGGGCTGTGTGTGTCTGTGCCTTTACATGCCTGTTTCCACGTTAACCTTGACCAGTTTCACCCACAAAGCCAGGCAGTAGGATGAAGGATCCTACAAGTTTTATAAAAGGAGATGACTGGGAGAATCCCCAGGAGCACCATGACTGAAGGAAAAGCTGCAGCACGAGCTCAGCCCTTAAAGAACTTGAGAGGATCCGAAGGGAAGTGACCTTCTAAGCAACCCAATTAACAGAAAGCTTTGGTTGGACTTTGCAACCAGCTGCGAGGGGAAAAACCCTGGGCATGAGACTGCAGGAATGATTTGTTTAATCCTTAGATAGTCACAATTTGGGGTTGTTTTGCTCTGTTTCAATACAACTTTTAAGATTATGAGGCTCTGGTTCTGGATACTGCAATAAACACAGATAAATCATAACAGAAAGTCGCGGAGCCACATGCTGGAAAACCATCCTGCTTCCAGGGCACTTGACCAATGTCTGTGCACAGGCAGCTCCAGGCTCCCTTTCCCAATTCTCATGAGTTCACATAATCCTGTTGTGTGTGAGTTTCCTGTCCCGGAGGTGGATGTTTAAATGCAACAAAAAATTGTGCTGGATTTATTCCTCCTTTTGCATTTTCATGAACAAACCAAATATTAATTGGAAGCATGCAACTTTGGGATATGGGTTTGTTTTCTTTTAATAATGAAAGGAAACAAGCATTGGTGTGCAACAGACAGGAGAGGAAAAACTGGGCAAGCTTAAATATTTAAATATATTCAAACTGTTGAATAACCAGATGAAAAAAGGAAAATAATGCTTCTTTGTGAAAACTTTGGCCAGTGGAGGATTTCAAGTTTTCTAGTGTGTGCAAGTGCCCGTCCCCTTGTTGTACTAAATGGGATTCCTGCATGGGGTTAGGAAGGTAATCCTTCTTTAAGGTGTTTTAGAGATGGTCAGAAGCTGCCTTAGTGCTTTTCTGAGCCAATGACAAAAAGCAAAATAATTCAGCAAGGCCTCAAAGAAAGATGTCCAGGTATTTCTGCTTCTGAGTAGGGCTTGCTAAGCTTTTGTAAACCCTGACAATTTGCTGGAACTCTTTCCTCTGTGCCACTATTACCTGAATGCCAATTGATTTTGATTAAAAAAAGCCAAAGGAGGAGGAGGGTGGAAAGGCACTATTTTGCGGAGGAAAAGGCACCATCTCTCTGAAAGGAAACAGTTGGCAATAGATGCCTACAAGAGCAGTGTATGACACTGTTCCCTGTGGAAATCCAGCAGCTGGGCTGGGAAGGAGCAGGCCATGACTGCTCCTGCTCCAGAATTGTGGCTGAGGGCTGTGTGCCTCAGGACACGGCTGGGCTTTTGGGGACAGTCCCATCTGCAGCTGGGGGAAGGTACCGACTGTGATTCACACACAGCTGGCGCTCCTCTGGGCAGATGGGATGGAGCAGAGGAGAAAATAATCTTATTAGGCTCATTGCTGGCACTGGGAAGAGCAGGGCTTGGCCTGGTGCCCACAGGCTGACAATTCCACAAACACATCCATTGTATGGAGGGGCCTGGCTGGATGGATCACGGAGTGATTAGACCCAGGAACTTACGGGCCCCGACAGGGTCAGGCATCCAAATCTGTAAGGCTCCAATTCCCTCAGCACCAACAGCCACCCTGGAGCAACCAGAGGGCCAGAAGCCCCTTGGGAAAGTGGGCATGAAGATATGGGGTGACCTCGTTTTGCCTTTATTCGCACAGGGGTCTAGTCTGGCAAGTATTGGTAGATGAGAAGAGCAGGACAAATGGCTCTTGTTTCAGAGACCAAGTGCACCAGGAACAGCCACACAGGCAGTTTTTGGTTTGCCTGGCTAGAAGGGTGTACATGCTATCAGAGAATCTTAAAAGACTCAGTGCTGGGGAAAAAAAGGACTTCCCATTGCAGCTGGGGAATAGCAAAGCAGATGCCCCACAGGCTTGGAGATTTTGGGAAAGGTGTGCTGATGATTTTGGTGACCAACAAAGTGGAACCTTTTTGCCTTGGGGTACACAGGAAGCTGGGAGTCTTGCTGCTCATTATCTTGGAGGTGGAGGTCCTCATCACACCTTGGGGGTGCATTTTGGGCTTAGGGGATGTCCTGTTGCTTCTGGAGGATCAACAGGTGGTTCACACTGCACAGTGCCAGGGAGGAGTCTCCCTTTCCTTAACAGACTTGTAGGGGGTCATAGAATCATAAAAATACTTGGGTTGGAAGGGACCCTAAAGATAATCTTATTTCACCTCCCTCCCATGGACAGGGTCACCTTCCACTATCCCAGGTTGTTCCAAGCCCCATCCAACCTGGCCTTGGACACTTCCAGGGATGGGGCAGCCACAGCTTCTCTGGGCAACCTGTGCCAGGGCCTCACCGCCCTCACAGAGAAGAATTTCTTCCTAATATCAAATTTAAATCTATTCACTTTTACTTTAAAACCATTCCCCCTTGTCCTATCACTATCTGCCCAAGCAAAAAGTTGCTCTTCCTCTTTTTTATGAGCCGCCTTTAATGCACTTTGTGCACATTGCACTTTGTGCCTGTTGCTCCTGAAAGTTTTTGGGCAATGCAGTTAACATTTTACCTAATACCTGGCAGGATGAGGTGGTGTTGAAGGGATTTTTAATTCCTCTAGAGGATTGTGGGGGGCATCTGCATTTCACTTAATTTTGTAAAGAGGTCCCCATTGCACCCAAAGCCTGGGCAGGGGGAATCCTCCCGTGCCTGGAAAGTTTGAGGAAGTGGAATTCCTGAGATAGAGTAGGGTGGAGGAGGCTTGTGTGGAAGGCATCCCCATTGCATGTAGTGCTTGGGGAAAAGGATCCCCACCGCACTTGTGCTTGGGGAGGGGGTCACCCCACTGCTTCTGGAGGACTGTGGGCAGTGAAGTTCTTCTTGCACCCAGTGCCTGACGGAGGGGGGAATCCCTCTTGCGCTCAGTGCAGGGGGAGAGGAAGGTCCCCCTCGCTCCTGGAGGCTGTGAGGGTCGCCCTCCCCTGGGGGTGCCCCCCGCCGCCTCCATCCCCGCGGCATCCTGGGCGGAGGGCGGGCTCGGCTCCCCCCTCTCTCCCTCCTTCCCTCACTCTCTCCCTCCCTCCCTCCCTCCCGGGGGTTTGCCCTGGGACGAGCCGGCGGCGCCGGGTTTGGCTCCTGGACGGCGGGCAGGGGTCAAGGGCAGCAGCCGGGGGGAGATGGCAGCGCCGGGACAGCTCCGAGGCTCCGGCTGAGCCCCGGGGACACCCCCGAGCCCCCCATGGCCGGGCGGGCACCGCAGCGCAGCCTCCCGGCAGCGGCGGCCGCCGCGCTCCTGCTCCTGCCCGTAAGTGCCGAGCACGGGAAAGGGGCGGGTGGCAGGGGACAGGGACAGGGAAGGAGGGAGGGAAGGAAGGAATGGGACGCCCCACGACCCCGGGGAACACACGGGGGCTGCCCCGGGGTCCGTCAGGAGACTGTCACTCGCTGCGGTGCCCGGGCTCGGAGAGACCCCGGACGGGCTCCCCGGCAGGAGCTGCCCGTCCCGGGTGCCCAGGGATCCGTCCCGCTGGCCATTCCCTGCTCCATCACAGGTGCGCTCGGGAAGGGGCGCAGGAACACCCTCTGCCCGTGGGCGCTCGGCTCTGGGTCCGCTCAGAGCCCCGGGGCTCAACCATAGCCCTTCTCAGTGTCCCTTTCCCTGTGGAGCAGCCGCCTCCCTGTCCCCTTTCGTCGCCAGAAGAAGTCCCAGCACAGGGACCCCGCTCCCTGCCCAGGAGGGGAGGGGTTTTCCCTCCATCTCCCCGTTCCCTGGCTGGTGCCCTTTGTCCCCGACCTCTCGCCCTGGTGCCCCTCGCAGCATGTGCTCAAGCAGGGATCAGCAGCTTGGGGTGGCGAAGGGCAGGGCTCAGCCCACGCTTCTATCCAAGCCTTTGCTCCGAGTTTCTCCCGAGCGAAATGCACGGGTAGCTTTTCTGTGCGGTCCTTCTTCATCACAAGCATCCCCCTGGGTGATGCTGAGACGAGGTGGAGATAAGACTGGCCTGTGTCAGGCTGGACTTAAAACAGCTTTCCCAGCCCACACTTGCAAGTCAGGCTGAGTGCTGTGGTGGCTTGTTTGCTCTGAGTGATAGTTTCAAGTGTGTTAAGTCAGACTTGCAAAGCAAACGTGAGGGATTAAGCAGGAGGAACACTGATCCCGTGCAGGATTTGTAAAGGCTGTTCCCACAGCATTAAAAAAGTGACAGTGACTCTTCTGAACCACAGAGTAATTGGCCTGTCTTTAACATTTCCTTAGATAAAGAAAGAAAATCTGTTTTATTTCCTGAATTATCTTCAATTTTGGTTTGGTTTAGGTTTGGTGTGTTTGTGGTTTTTGTTTGTCCGTGGTTTTATTTTTTTTCTCCTCTCTAATTGACAAAGAAAGATAGAGAAAAGCCAGGTCAGGAAAGGCAGCAGGCTTCAAAGAGAAGCAACAATTTAATCTGAAGAACAACAATTTAATCTTAAAATCTTTGTGGTAGCTTTCTTAGAAGATAGAGAACACTTTCCAGCATGGTTTTTTTCTAGTCAGGGATCAGTGCACATGGGATCACAGTGGTGTCTACACATTGATGTTTTCAATCCCAAACCATTTTTTCCTAAACTTTGATCTGTAGTCCTTTTCCAGGCTGTGCTTTCCCTTATTGCCTTACTTTGGTCCATACAAATATCTCAGTTTGCGTTCAGAGAGGGGGACTTGCCAATGAGGTTGTCAAAAGTACTCAGGTACTGAGTATTTAGCCAGACTAATTCTTTCTCAGTGGATAAAAAAATGTTGTGTGCTTTCTCTGTGGATATAATATATGGACAGTTTTCCAGTTCCGCTGCAACTTTGCATTTGAATTATTTCTGTAAATTTTGGTTGTTACGTTGCTGCTTTAAAACAAAACTGCTGTCTCAAAAGAAAGAAAAGAAAAAAAGAGAAAAAACCAAATTAATAATCAATATGTCAAGTTTCCCTGAAGTGTGGTTAATCCGAGAGATGTGTGTGCTCTGAATATATTGCATTTGCTTTTATAGAGGAGATGTGTGATACTTAGGGAATCTTAGGGATTCATGTGTACACCTGTCAGGGAAATAACCTGTTGGAATTTGATCATCAGCCTCACCTACAGAACAGCTCCGGCTGCTCCAGCTGTAGCAAAAGCTTTTGCTGCTCTTTTGGGGAGTCCTTTCATCCATGAATGGTGTTGGTAAATCTGTATTTCTGCTTTACAGCTGGATGAAACTTTGCACCGAGAAGCTTAAGAGCAATGTTTTGAAACTCTGGCTCGAATCCAAAGCTCTTCAGCTCTTGTTTAACTTGAAAACACCCGAAAGTGGATTCGAAGTCAATGACTTTATTCACATTTGTGGATTTGAGAAAAGGAATAGCTGCTTGTGGGAGCAGGCCCTTACCCAATTAAGGGAGTTTAAGTTTTCACAGCAGCCAAGCAATTGTGTTTTATGGGAACTGCAGCTTTGCAACGCCCACGAGATGAGGCAATTTTCTAGCACAGAATTAGATCTGCCACATGGAAATGCTGGTGCAAATGACCTGACAGATTTCACAGGGCTGGTCAGCAAAAGGGTGAAGACTTGCACTGAGATTTATGTTCTCTTAAAGGGGTTCTCTACATATGATACACTGCAAAATACATTTACTTTAGTGTGGAAACCAACCAAACAAACCCTAAAGCAAATTAATCTTTTTGACATTTTGATATAAAGTCCTTGCTAAATTCACATAATTTGGAGAGGGGGATTATTCATCAAAACCAAAAGCAAAGCTCACTATAATTCACATGTTCTCCTGAAGTTGTTAGAACAGCCTGGGCAGTGTGAGTGTATCAACCAGTGGTGACAAGTTAAATAATATTCCTGGTCTGAGACTGCCAAAATTCAGCCCTGTTGTGAATTAATGCAGCATAAACATCTCACTCATCAGGAGAAGCCTTTGCTGGGGTAGGACTTTGGCAGGTTTAAATCTGTAACCATCTCATGGCAATTACTGGATGTTTGAGGGAGGTAGTTGTGTGCTGGTGTTGCTGACTGGTCCTTTTGCCATGAAACACTTCAGTGATGATATTCAGAGCTGCCTTTAGCCAGCAAGAAAACAGCTTTTGCTTTTGGTCATATAAGGCATCTGCTTACATGTTATTATTCTGTCCAGAGCAGAGGAGAAATAATGATTAAGTAAGTCCTCTAAACTCTGTGACCTTCATATTCCAAGCCAGAGCATGGTTGTGCCTGCCCTGCTGAAGCTGGTGGAGGAAGAAGGAGATGCAGGTAGAAGAAATCAGGTGCAGACTTTTTAGTGTCAGCATCATAAGTTCTAACTCCACTGGTACATTTAGATCTGCAGGACAGCTCTCCAGCCTTCAGGCCAAGTGCCAGAGGGTGGTTTGTGCCCTTGTGATTAAGCTCCTTCAGCTTCTAAAATAGGGAGATGCTGTGCAAAGTGCCCAGTGAGATGGTCCATGGTGCAGCCAAACTCCCAGATCGTTCCCAGGAACTTTTGGAGATACCACTATGATTGCTTGGGGCACAAATGTGGCCAGGAACCATTCTAAAAATTTAACAGTGTAGATGATTAAGTACTTAAAACAGACCTTTGCACTGCTTGATTTATTAGCTTAGATGTAGTGTTCTGCACTGCCATTCCTCACACTCTCTGTGAGTGCCTAAGGGAAGTATTTTCCTCTCAGGCAAACTCTTCACTGCTTTGAATTTGGCAATCAGCTTTCTCTGTGTCAGGGATTACTGTGGGATCCTGCTGGTGATGTGCTGATCTGAGGGATTCACCATGAGAAAAGCAGGGTAGTGGATAATATGAACTTTTTAAGGCAGCGTTTTACTGTTTTCTGTTTTATTTTAATTTTAACCCATATATTATTAAAGCAAATATTTTAAAAATACTGTATTAGAACAAACATTTGCACATTTATAGATTCTTTTAATGGTTTGCAGATTTTATTTTTGGGGAGAGGGGGAGGTGAGGAAATGTGGGTGGTAACAACAGGCTGCACACACTGCTGAATCTGTTCCTTTTTAGTTTATCTCACTTTCAGGTTTGCAGCACTTCAAACCCAAAAAGGAGACTTAGGGGGAAAGCTGATTTACTTTAGATTAAAAATTTATCCAGTAAATGACATTTCTGCAGGAATTTCTTCTTCCACACCATGTCTATAAATTGAAACAGATAGATCAGATCTTCATCACACCCATGTCTTTATTTCTTTTAATCCACACCAGTTTTTATCCCAAATGTAGTCTGCTCTCCCTTAAAGTGCAAACACGAATTGTTGGATGTAAAGCTGGAGCTGTCCAGCGAGCCACTGGCACCTCCCTGCCTCCTGTAGATTCACAATAACTTGTGTCACAGCACTGCATAAACATTGTCTTTGCTTCCTTATCTATTCATAACAACTAAACCCTTCCTGATGGTTTGCTTTATCCAACTATTTCTTTATACAGAATTACTTTCCTTTACTGCTAATCATTTTTTAAAATCTTAATAGCTTTGAAAAATAGCTGTAATTGATTTAAGCTGGCGAGTGTTGGCTAAAGAGCTTTATGTGTTTTAATTTTCTTCTCTGAGGAGTTGGATAAATTAGGTTGTGGCCCTTGTTACAAAAGAAGACAAATGGAAACTAGTCATTTACCACTCTGATAAGTCAGCAAACAGCACTGTCCCTCAGAGAAATGTCTGCTTGAATTTCATCAGGCATGTCCAAATACATGACAATTTGATTTCCAGTTTCTGTTGCCAGTGTGGGGATATTTGTTAGATGCTTCCTGTAATGCTCTTTGATGTGTAACATGTCAAAGCTGTTGGAAGTACTGCTCAGTTCTCTGGGTCTGGGATCATCTGGGTTGGCTCTCCCAGGCACACGTTCTGCTGGATCTTGACAAAGGCTTGGTCTGTTTGGGAAGGGCTGTGGGAGGGACAGAGGAGAGACGGATTTCAGCATCCTGCCCTGGCCTCTGGCTCAGGAGTCCCTCACTGCTGGACAAGCACTGGGAGTCAGGTGCTGGGACCTGCCTGTGCACACCGTGTTCCCCAGCCTGACAGCTCCATTGTGGAGCTCCATGGGTGGAGAGCTTGGAAAGTGTCCTTTTCCTGGAATGACCAATTACACCGCCTGTGTTTGTACAGATACACTGAATAAGAGAGAAAATCCATTTGGTAATTCAAGAGCTCAAAAGTACTTCTTCAGCAGAGCTGCAAGAAAATGAAACTAATTAAAGCCCTATAAAATTTTGCACAGTCTTGGCTGAGTAACTGTCCACCCTGGGGTGTGTGTGCCGGGAAAGTAAATAGTGAGCAATGCAGATGGAGATTAAAATACATTAGCTGTCCTCGCTGCAATGCTAAACCTTTGCCCTGGTAATAGTAGCTGAAGTGCCAGAGGAGTGGAAAGGAGCCAATCTGAGGGCTGGGGGATAATCCCTCTTTGCTGTTCCCCAGGTTCCCGGGATGCGGGAGGCTTGTCGAGTGCTGCCATCTCTGCGCCGCCATGGTTTCGGGAGTGCTGTCCCCTAGCAGAGGTGGCTTTTCCTCTGAGAAGGAAGGAGGAAAGAGGGGAAAAGTGAAGGAAAGGAAGTGTGCTGATGTGTGGGAGCAGGTTGGCCGTGGGGCTGCCAGCCAGGCTCTGCTGGCGGCTTAGCCAGGCGGGGACTGAGGTATCGATTCCCTTTGAGTGGCAGTAGCAAACTCCCCCAGCCCAGACAGAGCTTGGGTTTCAGGAGGCCCTGCCAGCAGAGGCAGCATCAGGGGCTGCACTTTGCAGGGTGGCCATCACAGCTGTCACCTTGCTGCTTTCTCTGTTCCAGCCCCTGGACTTCTTCAAAGAGCGCTCTGCTCCCGCTCTTCCCTCGTTTTGGGGGTGAAGGCATCCAGGGATCCGTCTGCTCCTCCTCTTACCAACTGAGTCTTTCGAAGCAGAGAGGAAGGCCAGGGTTATCCCTCTGGCTGACGAGAACGGCGTCCCAGAGCACAGGAAACACTTTTTACCAGGGGTGCTGCTCATCAGAAGCAGTGAGGATTTTTCCTCATCCTGCCTCAAGTCTTACCTGCTGTGAGATCAGCTATTTAGTCCGTCTTGAACTTGAGACACCTTCCAAGGTGTAAGAAACCCTAATTTTATCAGAACAAGTGTCTTTATGAATATTTTGAAGCCTTGTCAGACCTTCAGTATTTCTTTCTTTCAGACAGAATAAAAGAAAATTCTATCTTTAAATACAAAAATAATTTTAAAATGTCTTTTCATATTATTTGGTATAATATTTTAATTATTATTATGTCAACAGAGTCCAAAATATTAGAAACATGAGTGAAAAAACCCTCAAAGCCTCCAGATTGCTGATTATTATTCAAGACACAGCCTGTAAGATGGCAATTACTGCACTGTCAAAACAAAAGGTTTGGGGAGTAGTTGTTACCTATGATTCTTTTTACCATGGGGACTATAGATTCTAGAACCAAGGAATGGAAAAACAATTTGTGCAGGGCTAATTCCAAAACCACATCATGCTCATCCAGTTCAGTTGTGAAAATCTGCAAAGATGGAGCTTTCACAACATCTCTGAACCTTTTTTTTTTCCCCCAATGCTCAGGCGTTGTCATGGTGCATATTTTTTTCCTTTATGTTCTGTGAGATTTTCACTCACTTCAACTTGTGAGTGATGCCTGTCTTGTCTTTCTGCTGTCAGCTCCTGACAGGAGTCTGACTCCTCTGTAATTCCCCTTCAGGTAGTTGTTAGACCTTCTCTTGTTCCACTCTTGGAGTTAAATTTCCCCGTGATACACGTTTTTCCAGACTCTAAAGGTGGGCTCCAGCCCAAGAGTTAGCAATTTAAGGAAAAAGGAATGGGTGGAGAGAAAGAGAATTAAAAATGAGCCAGTGAGGTGACACTGAACTACCATGAAATTTTGGGTTAAAGGAACATTTTATGGAGGATACAGAGGTACAGTTTCTGACATTCCTTGGAAAGTTGAGCAGATGTCAGTAGCTGGTTAAAGCCTAAAGCATGGGAGATGGATTTTTACCTTTTTTAGGTGGCAGCATGCTGGCAGAGACCTGAAAAACAAAGATTAGGAGCTCACATTTGTTGAGCTAAAACTGGGAGAGCCTGTGAAGGGAAGCCTGAAAGTGTAGTGGCAGTGTGATGACAGTGGATCCTTGCAGGGGCTATTTAGGTAGATAAGAGGTAGCTGAGGTACTGACGTTCATTTGGGTAAATATGACTGTTAAACTTGAGATTAAACTCTGCATTCCCTGTGTGTTTTGTCTCCAGTGCATAAGTTATCTCATCCTAAAGGATGTGCTTAAAGCAGAAGCAATGGATTGTTCCTTGACGGTGCTTCCTTCTTCCACAGATGATGAAGGAGCCTAAAGCAATGCCTTCTGAAATGTGTGGGTGAGGTGAATCACGTTTGAGCTGCTGAGGGGATTCAGAATAATGGGAATTGGGGTGGAAAGAGCGGAGAAGAATTAGTCATGGGTTTGGTGTGAAGATCTAGGAAAAGGGAAGGCATTAAGTCAGGAGTGTGGCTCTCCTTCCAGTTTCTAGATAGGATATCCACAGACGTGGGGGATGAATAAGAAAACTCTTCAGGGATGTGAGATTGAAAAAGCTTTTCACTAAGCAATATTTTTTTGAAGAGAGCTGTAGCCTGTGATTCAAATGCTGTTTTGCTCCTTTTTTACACATCTCACGTGGCTTTGAAAGGGTTGGTTGGACAAATCCAGCCCATGGGTGGCTTT
>JAWWLV010000088.1:3295338-3315896 GCA_035041135.1 Platyrinchus mystaceus
TTCTCTCAGCCTTTCCTCACAGCAGAGCTGCTCCATCCCTCTGATCATCTTGGTGGCTGCTCTGGACTTGCTCCAACAGGTCCGTGTCCTTCCTGTGCTGGGGACCCCAGGGCTGGGTGCAGGACATCAGGATTAGCATCTTTATATCACAATAAAGATCATCAGGGAAAATTGTACCGAAAAAAAAAAAAGAGAGAGAAAATAAAAGAAAGCAAAAGCAAAGCCCTGGTGGAAGTGTTCAACTCTCCACAAACTGAGGCTATTTTTACAAGGAAAGATTTTCTAGGCCTGATTTTGGTTTTGTTTTCCCTGCAGATGGGATTCCTCTCCTTCAGTTTAGACATTTATAGTACAGACATGTCCCAGGGAGCAGGTCAGCCCAGGTTGCCTTTATAGTTAATGGTGAGAGAGACTTTTAAAAGACAATTTATCTGATCCAATTTAAGTATCTTTGTTGTGGTGGCAGAAATCGTCCTTTAGAGTCCACTGACTGCACTGACTGGATCCCTCTTGACTCTTAAGGGAACCTAGAGATTTCTCTGCCACTGGCAGCTACTCTACAGACTATTAAACTGAGACAAATGATTCCATTCAGATCATCTGCAGTTCAGGTGAGCAGTGCCCATCTATCATTTCTTTTATGGACCACTTGGTTTATATTTTCTACAGATTTTGCCTCCATCAAAGACTTTTAGGGAACATAATCCATAAAAACTAGTATAATTTTCTGAAGAGGAGTGGTGTTTTCTGCTAAAAACCACAAATTGCTTCTTATTCTCAGAAGTTTCTTAGGAGATAATTAATTTTTATCTAAAGAGGGTAAAATGGGCTCTTCTTTCATCTCCATAAAAAAAAAAATCGATTCTTTCAAATGAAACCACAGCTTTCTTGGTGTGGAGGGACACTCAGCTATTGATTTCTGTGGAGACTGTAATTTTAAGGTTAAACTCACGGGACTGTATTGGAGGAATAACCTTTGCTCATAATCATAGAATGGGTTGCAGGGGACCTTAAAGTTTATCTAGTTCCAACACCCCAATAATAATAATCAGATACATAAATACAGAAAACAAAAAAAAAATCAGAGGTGGGAAAAAAATTCATCTCAAAAATGTTGGATGTACACAACGTAGACAGGCAGAATTAAGTCAGACACCTCAGGTTCCTCTTCTAGGCAATTGCTAATGTTGTAGCATTTTTATACCCATCTGATTTAAAAGTAAGTTTATATTGAGATGGGTCTGGCTCTTCTGTTAAGGGAGTCCAGGTGGTTTGTTCACAGGCAGAGACTGCACATCCACAAAGTCAGGGTTTTCTCACCCAGAGCTTCCAGTTGGTGTTTATGGATCAACTACTGCAAGTCCGAGCACAGAAATAAAAATTATTATTAACTGTAATACACCAGTGACACCACAAGGACCTTTAGGATAAGCTCATTATAGAATCACAGAATCCTAGAGTGGTTTGGGTTGGAAGGGACCTTAAAGATCATCTCGTTCCAACCCCCTGCCATGGACAGGGACACCTTCCACTCCACCAGGGTGCTCAGAGCTCCATCCAGCCTGCCCTTGAACTCGAATCAACATCTAAAATTTAAGGATCCAAATAATTTATTTCATTCAGGAAACTACAGAGTTCAAAAAATTCAAGGAAACTGATACGAATTCCTGCTCAAGATTTTATATCTTTGTTCTCCTGTCTACATCTTCTTTCACCTGGCAAACTGAAAATCTGATGCAATTCAGACTAAATAATTAAGGTGTAATTTAAATGACCCCTAGGTTGTTTCAGCCCAACTCCAGCTAATTTTATATTCAGAGACAGAAGCAGAGTCACACAGGCCAAGAAAATCCATTTGACCATTATCATAGGTATTTTTTTCTATCTGTGTTAGAGTATCTCAAAGGATTTGGGATAAAATGGTCACAGTCAGGGCTCTTAACTCAAAGCTACTTCTAATTCTTGGAAAATAAAATATTTTCTGCCATGCCTGATAGGCTGGCTGGCTTATATCATACTTCCAGTTAAATACACTCAGAGTAACTCAGAGAAGCCCTACCAGGATAATGGCAAAACCCACATCCTTCCCCAGCTTATTCCTAAATTATATTAGGATATACCCAGGAGTTTGGGTGAGCTGTGAGTGACAAAGGCATTGGGCAAAACTGAGTGGAACAGGGCAGGTTTTGCCTCATCACAAGGGAAAGTTCAACCCAAATGATTATTCTGGGGTGATCAAAGCTACTTGTCTTTTATTTTGGCACTGGGAATACTGCCCTAAGAAAAGATTTAACAAATCATTCTGTTTCCACAAATACCTTTTAGCTTGAACTAACTCAATCCTTTTGATCAAAAAGAAGCAGGGAAAAGAGAAAACACTTTGTCATAAATTTTCAACTGGTAACAGTCTGCAAGTACTCCCAGAAGTGTGGGCATAACATAACATCCCTCTTCCCACAGGGGAATGGAAAACCTCGTACAGCCTCCTCTTTCCACAGGAGCAGCATTAATATGAAAAGGATACGATGATTGATCATCAGTGTTTCCATCAAGAGCAGATTGAACCAGCCAGGGAAATTGGTTTAGGGGAGCAATAAGTTGGCAATCAGCTGGCAGAGGGCTGAGGACACACTTAGTTGAAAAATGGTTTGAGTTGTGCAGTGATTTCAGGGTGAAACGACGTGGTCAGGGGAGGAATGGGTGGTGAGGGCAGACTTTGTCCACCTCAAACCCACACTCTCTTGTGCAGTTGATAACCTTATGCATAAAAGGAAATCTTCTGTTCAGTGAAATTAATCTCTTACTGTAGCAGCACTTTTTGCCGCTGAAGAAGGGGCAGTAAAATGCATTTTTTCCTCATGCAGATCTTTGTGTGGACCAGCGAACTCTCCTGTTTTGATTTTGCATTCAGGAAACCGCCAACAGGTTTTCTTTTGTAATGTTTCTGAACTCAATCAGATGTTTCTTTTGCAGTAATGAAGAATTAGGAGAGCCCTCCAGTGGCCAAGGGAGAGCTGTGAGCATTGCTTTGGCAGCGAGCCACGCTAGAAAAGGGGAGAAATATGGGCTGCATATTTCAAAGGTAGTAACTTCCAGCCCTGTTAGGGGTGACTTGTATGCTGCTTATATCAGTCCTTGGATCCAGAAGAATTTCATAGCACTTGACAAACTCTATGAGTAAAATAGTATGTGATAATTCCTTCCTCATTTCTGTCTAGAAAAGGCTATTTGCAGAAAGGGGATAAACTTTAGGGATAAAATAATAGCTTTTATATTTAATAACTTTACAGGAAATGAAAATGAAGAGAACTTGGTCCTCACAGAAGTAATTATTAGTATTTAGAATGCAATAACTGCAGAAAAACCTCTTCACAAGAAAAAAAAATTATTATTATTATTTCTTCATTTCATAGCCCCCGAAGGCAAAGCTGTGTTGACCAGGTGCTTTTTCCATGCAATATTGCTGTAAATGATGATTCTGATGGTGTTATTAGCTGGGGAAGGGAAGAAATGCTGAAAAACAACACCTTTTCCAGACATCAGTCTGCAGATTTTGACATCTTCTTACAATAACTGGTAGTTAGCAACATCCTGGATGGCCACTCTGGCTGGAGGTAGGAGATTTCGGAAGGTTAACGAGGAGATTTAATGAGTCCAGAAGAGAAGCAGCACTTGCTCAGCAGTAAAATGTTATCTTCCCTTTGCAGTTGAGTGTGAGAGCATGACAAAATGTTTAATCAGAATGTTCCATGTTTTCCCCAAACTCTTCCTTTAATATTCATGCAGTTTACCAAATATGAAACACATTAGCACATCATGGGAAAAGAAACCCAGCTGTGCTGTCAAGTGGATTGGAAGTGCCACACTTCCCAGGATTCATTTTTTTTGGCTGCACCTGTTATTAAAAGATCTATCGTAATATCAGCTACTCGATGACAATTACGTGTGTTTTACATCTATACTGAAATAAATCTGGTTTAATGTTGGTGCTCATTTCAATTTTCAGCTGTTTTGCATTGAATTCTTGGGGATTGATCTTCGGCTTTTTGTTTTAAAAAATCCACTGTAACCAATGCTGATGTAACTGGTTATAAAAAAAAAAACCAAAACAATGCTAATGTAAGCAGTTATATGTTGAGACCTCCATATCTAAAGTCCTGATAAGAACAGAAAGCAAATTGAGGTTTGAGGCTTGAAGCTGTTTTCCAAGGTTTATACTTATTGTGAAAGTTCTTTCCCACAAAATTGATGCAGCTGATTTGCAGGTGGCTCAAAATGAATGTTTAAAATAACAAGATTCTATAAGCTTTATATAAGATCAATAAAATTCAAAGAAATATAGTATTTGGACAAATAGGTGTGCATTTCAACCAAAAGAGCAATAAAGTCCTAGTTTTCAATTTCTAGTTACATGTATAGATGGCTCCAATACCCATCTCAGATATGTGATGTGTTGGCAGGAGAGAGCTCTGTCCAAAACAGAAATGGATCTCAAATGTGTCTTGGCCTGAATTACACCCTACGAAGCAGAATATCTAAGAGTGATGAACTCGAAGAAGATATTTGTCTCTAAATTAAATGAATCATCATTCTCTGAAAGCAGCCATTTCCCTGGAGACTGTTAAGGAGCCTGGATACCTGGTTTAGTCTAGACACCCAAATTTTAGGTGTCTGAAATGGGGTGAGATGAATCTCTGTGCCACTATAGACCTCTTAAATATCCAGCTATAGCTATGCAAAACCTGAGGTGCCCTTTTGCTACAGAATTAGAAATATTGGCCCTGGTGTTAAAAAAGATCAAAGCGTATTCAGTCAAGGTAGGTGGGAGATCTGGAGAGGGGTAGGAGGGTTTTTATATCCCAGGATGTATCCAAAATTATGTAAGGTCACAGATTCCAGACACAGGCACAAACAGTGCTGCAGAGTTACTGTTCTTACATCCACTCTGTTCTTCTGGGGCTGCAAACATATGGCAGCAGTTTGAAAAATCACAAATCAGGGCTTTATCACATCCTTTTTCCTCAGTTATCGTGGCCATAACAATACTGTGATAATCCATTTTCATGCCTAATCATTCCAGCTTGTGTCTGGTGTGACTGGCCCCTACCTCACCATGTGTTACAGAATAATGAGTTTGAGAACTGTTGCCTCACTTGAAGTCAGTATCCTGCTCGTTATTCCTTCCACTTAATTCCCAGGCATTTTCTCTGGAGTTTGCTGAGTGTCCTGGAGTCCTTCTATAAATCAGGTGGCTGGCAGAGAGATACTGTGTTTGCGTTGTATTGATTTCCTCCGGTAAATAATTACATTAAATTTAAGACGTGGAATTGCTAAACATAATGATATGCTGCTAACATTGTGATAGTCCTGTCCTAACAGGACATTTTTGTTCTCTTTATTCCTGATGTGTTTAATTTAAAATATTTTTGTTTGATGTCCCGTGAAATGATAGGCTCAAACTCGTGGGATGACAGTTGCTAAATGCTTCGGGGATACAAAGTGCTGTGGGATCAGCAAACAGTTTGATCTTTGTTCTAGGCATCTGGAAGGGGACTAATTTGATTAATGCAGACATTTACATCAATCCAAGTTGTTATATGTTCCTCTTAGAGACAGCAAAGATTTACTCAGTGTTAAAGCTGAGGACAAAACCAATTTCATCAGTAGGTCAAGTGGATCACACTGCAAAAAGTTCTGATTTCTTTCTGTTGGCTGCAAAACTCAGTAATTGGCACCTCTGGAGACATTTGCACTGGAGAAACCGTGAGATGTGGGATGTGTCCAGAATTTGTTTCATCTCTGAGAGGATGTAGTAAGCATAACCAAGTTCAACCAAGAGAAGAAAATTGTCAGGAAAGCTTCAGTTCCCCTACCACTGAAGGCTGCTACTCGGGCTACTCCTTGAGTTTTAGGAGGTTTCCCACATTTATAAAGGATTAAAAATCTATTAGGTAGAGTAAAGCCTAAGTAATAACAGTGACAGACTCTCCCTAGTGATGTGTTGATGGTGGGATTCTTCCTTTTTGTGAAGATCCAGCTTTTGCTCAGTCCAATATCCAGTAGCCTGAGTGGAGATGCACAGTGGAAGACAAGTGCTCATAAGAAAATTTGCTGTTTCTGCTTCTTGTCAAGTTTAACAGTTGTGAGGCATTTGGGATTTAGAGGAGCAGAGTGCACTGATATTGTCCTGCCATCTGCAATTCAGATTAAGTCTCCGAGATTGTGTGCTCATGCATAAATATCTTCAAGTGAGTTCTGATTAGTCCTTGTAATCAATGGGTGTCTGAGGCTCTGGTTGCTTAGACACAGGTGTCACAGAACATTTGAGATGCCTGAGGATGAAATGTCTGGCCTCTGGCTGCTGCTTCAGAAGGGGTGGGTCTGCCCTAGTCCTGAGTTCATCTGCCAGCCTCGTGTGGCTATTCCAGGTATGCAGGTCACGTACTTTTGGGCAGCTGAATCAAAGTCTAGATCCTTCTTGCCTATAATGGCAGCAGAAATAACTCAGGAGTGTTATCAGCAGAGAGTCAAATCAACCTGAGAGCTGGCAAATCTGCAGTGTTTAAATCTCTTACAAATCCTGGATTCCAAACCTGGGATGGGCAGAGATGCCAAAAAAATTGCATAGGCCACTAACCCAGGTTTCCAAAGCCAGGCTGATGATGCTCCTCAAAAAAAACCCAAAGCAAATATGAGTTGGATGGTTTAAATCTATGAGTTACAACACTGTAGCTCCCATGCTGTGTGCTGGGCAATGAAGGCAAAGCCCATAACCCAAAGGATTAATTCTCTTACTGCTTATGTTAAAGTTGCCCTAGTAATTCGATCATGGCACTTTGGAGCAGGCTGGGGGTGGGCTAAATCATTTCTGAAGCATCTGATTGGGGTAATTTTCAAAGACCGGTCAGAAGGATCATGTGCTACTTCTATCTCTTCCTCTGCTTTCTGAGCTACATGATGTTTCAAAGACAGTTATCATGCAGTGTCTGTGTGTTTTCAGAGGAAATGGGGGATTGACTTCTGAACATTTTATTACCTTCTGCCTTTTCTTTCTGTACATCCTCCCAACCTATGATATATGTGACAACTACTCAGAAAGTCAGCACAACAAAGCAAAGTGGGACACAGGGAAAGCAAAAGCTTGACTGGCATATCCTGAATTAAGCCACAAGAAATCTTGTTGCCTAATGTGTCCTGAGGGGGAGAACGGGGCAAGACCCCTGGTTCTTTACATCTCATTTGGCAGTGGTCCCATTTTATGTAACAGAGAGAGAGTGGGACTAATGAGACACATCATCATGGTCATCATTTGTTCAGATGTGACCTGACCCCCTGGTCTTTTTCTATTTTTTGTGCTTATGCTGTAAACAGAGGAGCAGGCATAGATAAATATATAAAATGTTTTGTGTTCTTGAATGTCAGCACTGACCCTGAATTTGACTGTGTATAAAATCACAGTTATTCTGGAATGTTTCTGCATTCTTATACAGTAGATGATGCTCTGCACATTCATCCAAAACACCTCACTTCAAGAAAAATAACTTTGGCAGTTCATTAGTGTGTCAAGGTTGGTTCTTCTGTGTGTTCTTGAAATCTCCCTGCAATGTCTCATCATTTGTCTCATGCAACATGATTCAGTTGTACAGGTTTTATAGCTGTAGAGAATGACAAGTGTATTAATGTGCCCAAAGTAATATATTGATGTGTAGCTACAAGCCTTTTATTATTTATGCTTCTGAATCTTTTTACACCCCCAGTAAATATTTTCTAACATCAATGAAGCTGCAAAGATTTATCACCACGGAACCTGCATTTATTAATTTTCTCTTTGCTCAGTAGAGTTGTTCCCAGCAGTAAAGGATGTCTCCTGTTTGTAACAAATGGGTCAATCAACTGAAACAAAGATCTGTATTTATCTGTGTCTGATCTTCCTCTCCACATACAATTTGCAACTCTGCACATTCTGTGTAAATCTCGAGTACAGGCAGTAAGGACCAGATTCGGATTAGAAGTGCAGTCCTCAGTTTGAGAAGGGGTTTTCTTTGGCAGTCTACTCCTGTAGCAGAGTGCAATTCGTGGTGGGAAGCCACAGTGTGGCAAAGACAGCCATGTATGACATTCCCATGGCAGCTCTGGAGGTGCAGTGTACTGTCTGGGGAGATCTTTAAGCTGTCCTCAATCTCTTGCTGCTTGAATTGTCTTGCTCCCTGTGGTCTGAGGCTGTCCTGTTCCCACTCTAAAACATCTGTTTGCATCCATTGACAGCATACCTGGAATGGGAAGGAAAGATAAATATTCTACCAGATAATGGTTATGTTGAACTTGCATTTGAAAGCACAGTCAGCCCAGTTTTGCACTGCATGCTGAGAAGGAGGTCCTTCAAGTTTTTGGTTCAGAATCCACTTTGGTAAATTAGTATCTTCCTTTAAGTGTATGGTCTTGCATTCCTTACTGAGCTGACTTTGAAGTCAGATGCTGAAAGGTCTGACTGACCCACTGACTTCAAAGTCAGATGCTGAAAGGTGATTGCAATAATCAAGGATTACAGGGGAACACTTTTAAAACATAAAATGAAGATGATAGAAGGCTTACTCTGACATTGGAAATCCCCCTGCCTCATATTTAGAGGTAACAAAAATGTGGTGGTAGAGACAGAGGCAGAGGGAGGCACTAAACTCCAAGTCAGAGCAGCTGGGTTGTATGAGCAATTAGTTGATGACCCTGTATTTCTGCCATCAAGCTTAATTCTGCCTCTTGATTGTCCTCTAAGGATTTAAAGACTTCGTTTCTACAAATATGAGAGGTGTTTCTTTCTCTTCCTCTTTGCTCTTCATCTTTCTCTCTGTCCCTCAATCTTCCATCAAAAGGAGGGTAGTGAATATTTTTATTTTACCTGAGTCTTTCCCTCACTGAAGGTGTGATAAACATCACAAAGTGTTCCTGGCATTTCACATGAACCTGTGTTAACTCCGTAAGGGCTGGGGGGAAGTGAAGTTCATCTATAGGACTGTACTTGACCTGCAGACCATAGTGCTTTTGAACCAGTTATTTGGGTGTGTCAGAGTCTTGCTTATCTGACACTCCAGCACAGAACCAATTTATAATGTTAGATGATGAGCACAGATGTGGATTTACCTGGATTAAAAGAAAGAGACCTAAAAAGCCACCACTGGGACCACAACTCCACGTGATCCTTCCATATTGATAAGATACAGTTCCTGAAAGCCAATGATGCTGTAGCACAAGGGGTTTGGTGTAACCAGGTTGTTCGATAGACCACGTGCATTTCTTGCCCTGAGCCTCGTGTTACAGAGCAGAAGAGATGGGTGATTGTTGTGCCTGGAAAGCAGGAGCTCTTCACATCAATGGACAGAGAAAATAAGTGATGAAACAGCCACTGTAGTGGAGAAAACTGGTGCTTTTTGGGTTGGTTTGTTTGGTTGGTTGGTTTAGGGCTTTTTTTTTTTCCTTTTTTTTCTTTTTTCCCCCAGTACTCCTCCTGGATATTGAAACATACAGTGGTCACTTGATTTTGTGGAAGTTGAGTTGTCTGAGGAGAAAAGGTGCCTTTGACAGACACAGCAGCCACCTGGTTGTGGAGGTACTTCCACCCTCCCCAGACAGGTATGATGGTGCTGCCTGAGTCTGCACAGAGCTGAGTTTTGGTGTTACTGGTTGAACAGCACAACGTCACCCTTGTTAGTCACTGTTAGTAGGGCAAACTGAAAGCTGTGCTCTGGCTAATTCTGTCAGCTGTGGCTTGGATTGAGTTGAAGATGAGGAAACCAGCTGTGTAGCAGTGGTGAGGGCTGGCATACAGAGGTTTCCATTGCCATTTATGAGCAGAGCTCATTGCTTTCCTAGAAGAGCTGTGGGTCACTTCTTAATATCTCTTCTGTAAAAGAGCCCTGCTGAGCTGGGCATGTGTTGACATGTTAATCTGAGTGTCTTGTTCACCTCCAGAGCCTTCCATGTTCAGGTGTTCTCGTGCAGATGGGTTGTGCGTTTGTCTCGCAGACACAACCAAACAAATACCCACCACACAGGAACAAAACCACCTTTAACTTAACAAAGTTCTTTTGCCTGCCAAGCACAGATTTCTTGGGATGCTCGGTAATTTCTAAGGCAAAATCTGCTGCCTGCTGCCCAGCAAGACCTAGTGGTGATTTGTATGATGTGCACCATGGAGGGGTGTTGCATCGGCAGAGGATCAGCAGCTACAGTATTTCTGTCAGTCTTTCATCTGATTGCACTTGCTCTGGTATAAAGAACGACATTTTCACAATCACATGAGTCAAACTGGCATGGTCAGGATTTGACCAGACCCAGTCAGAGGGAAACTTTGACAGGGTAGTTAATTGTACCCAGGGAAAGCTGCAAAAGTAGCTTTTCATCAAGAGGTTACACTAGAACTGGGAAGGGATGATTAAAGCATAGTGCTAATTTGTGCACTGATGAACAATTAATAATTTTCTTCATTCGCACTCCTAGATTATTTGTTCATCCCCTCTCTATTTACTTTTGGAGTGGGTTTTTTGATTATTAAATATGTGTAACACACAGTAGTATTATCTCTATGATACATACTGCTTCTGATTTTCTAAAGTTTGAACTAAAAAGATGGGGGGAATAATCAGTTTAGATCAAATATTTTCTAGCTCTTCTCACTCAAATGGAGAAATCATTCTCTTAATCCTGAAAAAAAACATTTACTTTAATTCGTGGCTATTGTTTCAGGTGTTAACCACTATAAAGAACAAATTTGAAATGAAAACCAGCTCAGTGTTCAACTCTGTAATAATTTAGCCATTTGAAAAATCCTCAGGTGTTTATGCTGGAAAATACAGGACGGCATTTAGGAACGTGAAACATTTACCAAATTTAAAAGCAGTTGCTTTTTTTTTTTTTTTTGAAACTGCCTTTCTTTTTGTAGTTTATTAAGTGATGTATTCCTCCAAAAATTCACTCTAGTGCCCAAAGCCTCCAACCAGGATTTTGATTCCAGTGTGCTGCACAAACTGTGTGTGAAAATAGACAGAGCAGACAGTAGGTGAGAAATGAAGACTTTTGGCCAGACTGTGTGATTTTTCTCCTACAGAGAGGCAGCAGAAGCAGAAAAAAAAAAAATAATCTTACCAACATCCTGGAGCAGTGCCTTACTCACTGCTCAGTTCTGCCTCCATGGGAATGGCCACTGGGCTCAGTGATGCCATTGGGCACCTTCAGATGCCCAAAGATCTCAAATCCATCACAAAGAGGCGCTGCTTGAGGAACAAAAAGGAATTTTTTGAACTCGGCTGCACTGTCAGGAAGGAGAAAAGAAAAAGTGTAGAGTTGAAGATACTTTGTGGGATAGATTACTGTGAATTGCTTAAAGGTTTTGAGCAGCCTTTATCCTCCACTCCTGAAAGTTCAAGAAATAGGGTTTTCTCCTCAAAGCCCTGTTTAAAGACAACCAGTATGTTGGTGGTGGTGATGTTACAGGAATGATTCTAAAGAAATTTTCTCTCCTGCTTTTGGGGATTGGAGATGTTTGGGACAAAGAGATCTGGTGGTGTTTAGAAGGGTTAATTAGTTGCAATTGAGATTTCTCAAGAAGGGTTGCAGTTTTGGGAACATTCACTTGGGAAGGAGATCATGGCTCCAGAGAGAGAAACAGATGCATTCCCTTGCCTCAGAATATCACACTGTCTAGAGAGTTAGTGCACTTGTTATTTTTGTGGGTTTTTACATGTTTAAAACAAAAATACTTGTCCCAAACCCACATTTTCACTCCTCCCCTCTCTACCATTGCAATCTGAAAATGTTAAAAAATCTCCAGATTCCCAGATGGCAAAATAACATCCTGGCTAGTTCTCTCTTCAGTGCATGTTGTTAATTTATTTGTTGTTCTAACCCAGTTATTTTTTTTTTATTTTTCCTCTGTTTGGATACCATAATTCTTTTGGTCCTTCAAAAGAATAAAGCCCTTCCATCTTAAATATGAATAAAGGGGAAGTCCAGGCCATTGCAGAGTGGGAGACAGATGTCGTAGGAAGTGCTATACCACTGCTTTGATCTCAGTGTAAGCACCATGTCTGATCTAAAGCTGTGAACACAGAATGAAACAGTCCATTTCTAGATGGATTTCTTTCTGTCAAAGCTTCTTTATTGTCCTTGCCTTCTGTTTCCACATTCATCTCTGCTACTGCCGTATAACTTATCTTCCTTTACTCCCTTACATGTCAGTTTTCTATTTGCTTCTGAATCTGTGATCCTAAATGATCCTCCTTAGCAAGTTCTGAACACTTTTGGGGTTTTTTTTTTGATAATTTCCTCATATGAGGATGTAGCAAGTCAGAAAGGCTGGTTAGGTCTCAGCTGCTCTCCAGCATGTCCCAGAGTGCAGAACTTCGCCCAGTTCTCACTGCAGTGAGCTTTGATTCCCCAAAAGATGATCAACCATCTATGCAGCTCCCTCCAAACTTCTTCTCATCTTTCCCCTTCTCCAGACTCTTGTTATCCAGTTCCATATTGACCTCAGTTTGTCAAGCCCTTTGCTTTTCCCTTTCTCCCCAGTCTGGGTGCTCATCCTTTCTGAAAACCTCACTCCTTCCTACCAGTGGAAAATGAGAGACTGGCCTGTCTTTTCCTCCTTGTCCCCTGAATGATCCATGCATGGCTCCAAAACTCTCCTCTGCTCTCCATGCCTTGCCCTGCTCTACTGTTCACCCCATCCCATCTGTGTGAGTGGCTCAAAGATGTGTTGCCCCTGTGCCTTCTCCCAGCCTGGGTTCCCAACCCTTCTCTACTCTCCCCACTCTGCCTCTTCTGTGAGTTGTTACTCCAGATTCCTTTGTTCCAGATCAGGTTGGATGGGGCTTGGAGCAACCTGGGCTAGTGGAAGGTGTCCCTGCCCATGGCAAGGGGTTGGAATGAGATGGTCTTTAAAGTCCCTTCTCACCCAAACCTTCTGTGATCCTATGATTACTCCAGATTCCTTTCTTCTGACGCCTCCCTTCTATCGGACCATCTCCCTCATCCCAGCTTTTATTATTTCTCCTTTTTCTCAAGGCCTGCAAGATCCTTTCTCAAGGATCCTGTACTGCAGCTACTGGGTTGTGTCCCTTCTTCCCCCTCCCTGTCCAAGCACCTCTGTTCATCCTCAGTTCCACACAGTAGAGGCAGGAACTGCTTGGCTCCACAAAAAGCCGGAGGAGTTCTATTCCTCTGATGGCTTTTCCTGTTCTCCCTGGCTTCAGTTTGCAAGCGAGTATTTTTGCAAAAGTGCTCATCCCCGGAGCTGACAATAAAACTGTCTCTGTGCCTCAGTGTGTGTGTGAGAGAGAGGCAGAGAGAGGGAGGGAGGGAGGCAGATCCAGCAATACATCGGTCTGGCAAAGTGAGGCGGCATCGGGGAGCTGCGATTCCAGGGACGCTGGCGAAGAGACACGAGCCCCTCACTCCGGGCTCAGCCTGATCCCATTGGTTCCCGAGCTGCTGTTTTAAAGCAGGGAAGAGCTCGGAGGGTTGAACTGCTCAGCCAGACGCAGATTCTGAGCCAAGTTGTCAGCACGCTGCGAGGAAGAGCCTCACACACACGAGACTGCAGGGTGTCCGCAGCTTGATGTGCATTTAGTTCCAGAAAGCGAGAGAGGAGAGGACACACACACACACACACACAAAATCAGAAAAGGGGGAAGGAGCCTCATCCAGTCCAGCAGTCCCGGGGGGAATAATGGATGTGACCATATCTCAGTTCATCTTAGAAGAATTTGATGTCAACTGCAGCCTCCTGGATCGCTTACAAGAGACTTTTTTAGAGAGTTCCTCAATCCCTTTCCTGGGCTTTGATGGTAGGAAATGTTACCTGGTGCAGGGCTCGGAAAAGCTTTAGGAGTGCTGGGATTCGGGTTTGTTTTGTGATGCAAAGTGTGTCGCTTTTGTGCTTTTTCTCAACTGCTTCTTTCTCCCTCTCTGTCTCCCTTTCTGACGCCAAAGGTCCCTACTGCAATGCCACCACGGATCAGATCGGGACCTGCTGGCCCAGAACCTCCGCAGGGGAACTGGTGGAGAGACCCTGCCCGGAATTCTTCAATGGGATCAAGTACAACACCACGAGTAAGTACAAACTCATTTCCTTCTCCCGCAGATCTGGTGTTGAGAAGGCGCCTGGGGAGACCCAAAATATATTTTCCATTAAAAGAAAAAAAAAAAAATTGTTTGTCTGGGAATCAACATTTCCTCCACATTCCAGCCTGTCTATTCAAAAATCCTGCCTGGAATGATGCAGATTTCTCAAAGGCACAGACTTGTGAACACTGTTTCCTCTTTACTTAAGTGTATTTAGGTAGATCTGGGAAAAAATATACTCTGCAGTCTAAGGAGGGTATGTTGTGCTGTGTGTTTGTGCATGTGTAGCTATGTATAGCTGTATAGATGTATTTGTAGCAGTGCTTCAGCCATCTGGATAATTAAAGATCCTCTGGCTCCTGAAGTACTTAAGCTTATCACCTAAGAACTGTATTTTGAGAGGACTGTCCCTTTTTGGGGCTGTTTGTGTGAACAGGGGGACAAACCAGGCTGGAAGTTGTGTGTAACAAACAGAAGGCTGAGGTCTGGAATCTGTTTAGTAACTTCATCAGCCACTGGCTGGTGAGGCTGGAGTGGCTGCATCAGCACTGCAAGGGAAACGGGAGAGGAAATTAGGAGGCAAATAATACTCAAAGCAAGGGAGCACGGGGGCTCCTTAGAAATCTCCTGGAACTGATGCTTTATTCTTCGAGGTAAACAATCCTGGTGACTCACTGAAAATTTATTATTCAGGCTGTCAGACCAAGGCACTCATTTCCTTTCCCTTGTCTGTCAATGCTGTTTGGACCTTTCACCAGGAGTTTTCAACATATTAGTTCCGACTATGTGTACCCATTTGTTTGCCACTCATTTTTTCAGACTATTCAGTGTGCTTTTGACTGTAGGGACATTTCATTCTGTGTTTCTCTGTACTGTTGCTGGGCTGTTGATGGTCTAATTTGCAGGTACTGTTAATTTTGTGGGGCAAGCATTTTCCCTAAGTCCCGTAAAAGAATTTTAGATGTGATTTTTTAAGTTGTTGAGAGTGAATCTATTCTTTGCCCAGCTGTGGAGATGTCAAGGGTCAGATAAGTTGCCAAAAGTTTGGTGTATTTGCTGTGTGAAACAAATCCCTCTGCCAGATTTGCTCTTAGGGACCAGCTTTTGCCACCTGGGAGTTTGAGCAGAGTAAGGAGGTTCCCTCAGGGAACTGCAAAATCATCCTCAAGCCCTCTGTTCTCTGACCTGTGCTCTTTGCAATAAAATAGGTGGGAACGTGGAGAGGGCTGGGTGATGCTGTCTTTGATAAGAGCAGGTATTTCACTACCTTTATAAGTCTCAGCTGAGACCAGAAGAAAATTTCTGAGGATTAAGTGCAGCTCAGACAAGAGCAGGTGTATCAGAACAGATCCTAAAAGAACAGCCAGAGAAAAGGTACCTCAAAGAACTGTGGCTTCTTTTTTTATTATTATTTTTCCATTTCCTTTTTTTTGGTGGGGAATATCAGTATTTCCTTTGGCTGATTTTTGTTTCTCCAAAAGGAAAATTATATAAAAAAAAAAGTGCATTATGGAGTTTTCCTTATTTATATCATAAACACAGTGAGGAGAATTTAAATGTTTTTCCTGTGCATGGAAGAAAAGAAAGTCCTGAATATCACAATTTATTTTTATAAACTCTGTTAATGCTTTCAGTAGTTCATGAATGACCTGATTTAAAGTTCCTCCCTGCTCCTCTCCTTCTCAGTGCTGGGTAATGCTTATATTGCAGTGCTAATATGCTTCCTTAAACTCTCTGCTCTTAAAACAGTGGCATGTTAATTCAATTAAAGACTGATGAAAAGGTGTTATTGAAATGCTGAAGCATCATTTTGCCATAGTCTGGGGAGATGGACATTTTTCTCCTTCCAACCCAAAATGTGAGTAGTCCTGTTGAGGAAACGTATGTCTGTGAGTGGTGCAATAAAACCAAAATACACTGAAGCCACTGTAGCCACTTACAGTTGATCTTGGACTCTTCCATTTATGTAGTTCCTCCAAGTTGTAGCCCAGAAAACAAAGGGAAGGATGCCAAAATTTGCTCAACTTGTACCATCTTGGGAATAGTTGGCGATTAAGGCTCGGGGAAGCAGTAGGACGGCAGGTTGAGGTTCGGATACAGAGGTTTGACCTCTTTGGGGGTTTGAAAGATGTAATTAGAACATGCAGCACAGATCCAGAGTTTGGGAATGTCAAATACTGACATGGCCTGACTACTTGCATGATTTCACCAAGCTACTTCGTGGGTGATGAGGGGGTCATTTGTAATGAGGCTCATTGTGCTGCAAATCTCCTCTGTGCACCCTGTGCTGAGGATAAAATAAGCACAGAAAGCTGATAAAAAGCGGGAAATGGATCTTGCAAATCTCAGAGGTGAATAATACAGCTCAAAATGAAGGTCTGATCTGGAGATGGCTTGGATCAACATTAGATTTCTGCCTAGGACATGCAGTGCAGTTTTGTCCTGTTTTGTTTTGCGTTTTGATGAGGCAGAGGGAGAAATGATGGTGTGTTTTGTACTGATTTTTTTTTTTTGAGAGCAAAATCAGACAAATTTTTAAAAAGCACCTTGCAATGTCTTTCTTCTACTAAGGGCTTATCCAGCTGTAACTCAGCTGGTTATTATACTGTCAGGCATCCTGTGTTTGTGAGCTGCCTCCTTCTAGGAACTGCAGCATATTTTTACATTGATTTTGCACATCTTTGAGTATTTTTTCTCATTAGAATGCATATGGAAATTCTGGATCCATTTCAGTGATTTATTTTTTTTGTTTTAGAAATTAGTCTCTCAAATATTCCAAGTCCCCACCAACTTCCTAAAAGTAGCTCAGCAGCTGGAGGGAATGAACCCAGTGGCATTCCCTGTAAAGGGAAAGCTTTTGCATTGTAGACAGCAGCAATTCGAGACTGGGAAGTGCCCAAACTGTATGAAAAGCTTATTCCAGACTCAGGGAAGAACAAGATGCTGATCCATGGCAAAGTTTTGGTCCTCATGGGGCACCTTATTGTAGTCTCTGTGCATGTAGTGTATGGAATTCAAGACAAAATGTGACAAGTAAGTTCCTCCACAGATAAGCTCATCAAAGGATTTGGGTGGACCTGCCCTGGCTTCGTGTCCATCTCTTCACCTGCCATGCTTTGATGTTTGCTCTAGCTCAGAATCTCTGAGTGCTCAGAGGGGGATTGCTATCAAACCCTGCAATACGACAGCAAAATTTAATGAAAGAGTATATTTGAGGCAAAAAACTTAAGAAAAAGAACTGGTGCCTAAAAAATCCCCTTCTGTTTGTCACTCTAGAATAAACTGTTTGCATAAAATATTTCCATTCCAACTGCAAGAACTTCCCGTGGTGACTTTGTGCCTGTGCCCGTGTTTCTGTGTGTGTCTCTTGGGAACTGCTGAGTGACTCAGATAAGTTTCAGCTGGATGTGTAGAACTAAGTCTGTCACTCTGTGAATATTTCTCATCCCTGACACTTTGTTATTTTGGTGGCTTTTCTTTTTTCCTCCCTCTTTATTTGGGAAATAAAGTCATGTTGACAAATCACGCTCTGGTTACCCTGCAGTATGATTTGTGAATATAGACAAAATGCTCTTTGACCAAGGATCTGAAAATTATGCCCTTCACTTACAAGTTTGCAGTTTTGTAGCCAAGCTTATGTATTATTCTCAAAGGAAAAAGATTAAAAAAAAAAAAAAAACCAAACAAAAAAAAAACACCAAACAAAACAGGAAAAATTGTCTGTGTTGGTGCAGTGTGTGACTGTGCACTTGTCTCTGCTCAGGTTCTATATTTAGCTAAAAATGACAATAACATTGCTGCCCTCTAGATGTGTTTATGCTTTGACAGCGTGAAGCTTTTGTTCTTGTTCTAGGAAACAATTCACTCATTAGGAAATCCTGAAGCTTGATTAATTGAACAAATGGACTGTAATGAGTCTGGGTTTGCTGCTTGCTAAAAAGCTGTCATACATGCAAGCATGCTACAGGCTAAAGTATGCCCTCATTAGCTCTTTCCCTACAAACTGAGCTTTCCAATGGGAAAATCCAGGATGAAATGTTCGCCTGATGGACAAATGGCTTGACTTTTGTAGCCTCAACTGTCTGATTTGAGTTTACAACCCCTGGAGTAGCAGAGTCATTGAGACCCATCCGTTGTGGGCTCCTCCCTTGCACTGTGCTGGTCTCAGGCAGGAGCTGGAATCGTTGGAAAGTCTCTGTCTTGCAGATTAAGACACACAACTCTAGGTATTTCCAAGCATGTATCAACAGCTTATTCAGGTATTTAAGCTCTGATAAAAGTTAGTGATATTTAGTTCATGTTTCAGAGGGCCCAGGCCTTGTGCAGGTTTAGTTTTTGTCTTCCAGGCCACCTAGGTGTTGCAGATGCTCAATGACAAGTGATCTGATGCCCATGTTTAGGCAGCTGAATTCATCCCTGAGTGTCTGCTGAGCTGAACTGAACCCAGCCCTGGGGACTGAGATCAGATGCTTCTGTGATCAACAGCAACAAAAGGTCAAAAGGTCTCTATAGCTCTGCAAATCCCCCTCTCTCTCTCAGTGTAGGAAAGCTTTTTGACTGAAATAGCCACTTCAGATGAGTGTTTGGGGTATTGTGAAAAGCATCCTCACCATTTCCAGGGACTGTGCTGCTGAAAACAGGCACATGAGCACTGCTAACCTTGCACGGGTGGGGATTTTGTTCCTCCATCCCTGCTCCTTGTTCTGAGGGTGTGTGCACCACCCTTTCCTTGGCCCTATAACCAGCTGCCTGTTGAGAATGATTTGAGAGGGTTGGTGACTTGGCAACTGGGCAACTGGACACGGGGGAAAGAGCCACTGGCACAAGTATCACAGTTGTACCTGTTGACATGTCTTACTCCACACTGAAAGAAAAATTCCTGCAGTTCACTGTTGCCTCGTCTTGAACAGAGGGAAATGATCTTTTCTATGCTGATGGAAGGGTGAAGAAGTAAATTAACAGCTCTTCTGACTCACATCTCCCCCCTTTTGAAAGGGTTTAAAGAGATGATTTAATTTTTAGAAGAGCAAAAGAGCTAATTTTCATAGGTTAAACAACCATTCTTTCATGGAGATCTAACCTCTGCTGCTCTTCCTTCTGATTAATTATTGTTCAGAGATCTTCTGGAGTGGTGGCTTCAGCCTGCATATAAAACATAACCCTTGCTAGGAAATCATTGGCCCCAGAGTCTTGTTCATGCTATGTGGGTAAGACCTGTCCTGATAATTCCAGAAATGTGCACTTTTATACCTGACTGGCCTATGGACTCAATTAACATTTTCACTTGTGTTTTATCTCATGTATTTTAGTGTCCTGAGCACTTCTGTTGATCACATTCACATGACTTTTTCCCCAGAGGTTATTCTGGCTTGATTTCAAAGGCTGCATTTTTGAAAGCCAAGTCCTCTTGTAAAAGACAGAGACTCCTTAAGTTCTGGTGGACTTTCACCTTCATTGGAGAGAAATAAAATGCCCATCATGGGCATACATGTGTGTTTTCAGGCTGAAAAACATACTGTGAAGCCCTAAAACTATTCCCACTTCATCCCTTTTCTGTAACCTTCTTATGTACCCAGCTGGCTTTTATCCCAGTGTTTAATGACAGAACGAGATTTGGGATAAGGAGAAATGCTTTGTAGCCAATTTTAATTATGAACTCACCAGAAAAAGACTTTAAAAAAAAAAAAAAATTAGTCTGCAGCCTTGCAGTAGCCAAGTTTTAGCCATTCTGGGGTGACCAAAACAGTATTTTCATCTAGGGAGTCAACTTTCATCCCATGAAAGTTAAAGGAAGGAGACAGATGAGAAATGAAACAAACACAGCAGTGGAAAAAAAGAACTCCAGAATTAGAATTCTGGGGGAGCAAATAAAACACAATTTTTAAGCTCGTAAAGCTTCTCTCTGAGGAGATCAAATCTGCAGTTGATTAGGTCAGCTTGTCTCCAATATAGCACCGTACCCAGATTAAGATTTCAACCATCCTTGTTCTTTTTCTCATGCTGGTTTAGCAAGAGAAGCACAAATACACACATCTTCCACATGAGGCTCTTGATTTCACTCATGCACAGATGGCAGAGGCTTCACTTGTTTCCCTTCAAGTTTTTCTTCTTTTTTTTATGTTCTTTCCATTGTGAAGCACAATTTGTGGTATGAGATCACTCTGATTTTGCAGTTTGGGAGAAGAGTGTTGAAAACAATATTTAAGAGGAGGAATGTAAAGAACCCAATTTTTTTGCTCCTGCTACTATAATTGTGTGAAGAGTGTGATTTCTTCATTCAGCACATAACACAAGTAAATTGCATAAAGTAAAATAAGAAGATTGTTAATGTTACTTCAGTAAATGTTCGAGGACCTTTTCTCCACCCAGTTAAACACTGATAAGTATTTTTGTTCTTTGCTGGTAAGTTATGAGGTGGCTTTGCTATGATCCTATTGTACCTGAGT